>CAKOAT010402932.1:79993-157920 GCA_932364175.1 Eruca vesicaria subsp. sativa | reverse complement strand
TTTTGAGTTCCTAATGAATTCAATATGACTTTGAATCACATTCCTCATAATCAAAGAATTATTCAATGCATGTTAAATCCCAAAACGTAGGAGAAGAAGAACACTTGAAGCAAACACTTACTCAAGTTGAAATCCGAAATCAGAAAGAGGATTCGTCGGAGAGAGGATTCGTCGGGGAGAGGAGACGGGTCTGAGACGGTGCTTCGTCGGAGAGAGGAGACACGGGTCAGAGACAGAGCTTCGTGGGAGAGAGGCTGGACTTCGCCGGAGAGAGGCCGGAGAGAGGTCGGAGAGAGAGAGAGAACCTCCTGCTTAGTTTCTCTCCTTCGTTTGTCGGAGAACGAGGAGATGGCTTAAGGTTTTTTTAAAAAAAAATTAATAAACATAGGGTTAATTTTGTATTTAATTGAGTAAAGGTATATTTAGACAAAAGTAAAATGGACAAAGGTATAAGGTGACAAACCCATCCTCAAATTGGCCCGATTAGCCAATTTTCTCTAAAACAAAAGAAAACATTGAAAAATGATATATATTGAGTAATCTTAAGTCTCTGTACATTTGATCTCTAGATACTGTAGTATCTTCTAATTTACAGAGTATCTCATTACAGACTATATTTAAACATATCAAAATTTTGAAAATAAGTTTACTATGAAATTGTACACAATTCTGATTTATATTATCTTAATATTAATTCCAATATTAAGATGTAATATCATATATTGTAGTTTAATGGGTTTATTACATGATATACATGTGGTTTATTTCAGTATTCATAATTTTCTTTTTCATCCTACAAGTTTATAAATGAAACACATTAGTAGATTTCAAGCATATACTGCTTAACTAGCTACAAAATGCTTCTTAGACACCCCTAACCCCTCACTATGAAAAGGATATGAAATTTTATGTCAACTACTGTGATTAAATTTGTGTATCCAACTTTTAATCTGGCCTTGCCAATTCTTTAGGAGAAAAGGTAGTCAGATCAATTTATTTAAACTATTAAAATAGAAGTATAAATTTGAATTAACCCTTATTTTTTACAATATTATTATTCATGCCACTGACATTATAACTACTTCTTTAGTAAATCATTAAAAGGCCTTCTTTGCATTTAATAGCAGCCCTTAATTTTGTTATTACTTGTATGGATTATATTGGGACTGGTTCCCTAAATACATTTCATTAACTGACAATAAAAACAATCATAAACCGGACCTTTTAAACCATATGTATATTGATTTAATGTAACTGAACATGCGAAGTTGATTTTCATTAAGCAAAGAGAAGAGTTTTTATATCACTAGTTGCATAACCCCCGCGTAATCGCGGGGCCGGGATCTGTGTTTTTTTCGGTTGTTGGTTTAGTGGGTTATTCTAATAATATCAAATAATGATGAAATGGAAAGAATGTAGTAAGAGTGCAAAGTGAAAATATTGTATATATAATGTGTTAAATGTTATTTATATGCGAAATAAGTTATAGGAATAACTAAATTATACTATAGTTTTTAGTGTATAAAAATAGATGCCTATATTGTTTTTTATGTTGGAAATAGTTTTTATATCGGATGTCAAAACTTGATATAAATATTTATTTATAGTATTTATATTTGTACTAAACGATTTATCAATTTGAAAATAACTTTAATTTAAGCAAATATTTGTTGTTTGGGTTTCAATAGATAGGTTTGGATATGTTTTTTTGTAAATTTGGATTTTGTTCATGAATAATGTGGTATTTTTCTTTACGGCGTCATCAACTATCCATCCGCCGGAGTCTGATAAAAATAAAATTATAGTAACTATTAAAAATTGAAGAGAAATTACATAGTTATTTATAAATAACAAAACTATTTTTTTTATTTTATTTCACATACATAATTTTTTGAAAATATATTAGGAAATATGTTCTAATAGTAAAAATATATATTAGGACATGATAGCCGCGTGAGACTCGTTTTTTTTTCTTTTTTTTTGGATGTTTGTTTTTTGATCTATTTTTAATTGTTTTTGGGTTTGAGTTCGTCAAACTTTAGAATTTTTCCACTACTTTGGGCTTTAAACAATAAGTCCAGAGGAAAAAAAACATTAAAACATTAAAACTAAAAAGCCCATATGATAATAATCGAAACGGAAAAATTAAAACACATAACAGCTGCGTGGTTTGAACTCACACACTTGCAGTCTTAATTAGATGCCTTATACCAGTTTGCTAAAGTGTATTCATTGTTCATAGTCATTTTAAAAAAACTATAAGCTTTTAAAATTTAAATACGTAGGGTCCACTCGGCTGCTGACGTGGATAGTCTTAGGAGCTTCAAAAGTGAATCATTATTATATAGATTTTTAAGGTACAAGGTAAGAGATTGAAATGTGACATGAAATTTGGGATTTCCAACCAGTTCTGAACTTGAATTTTAACAGCTGTAATGAAAAAAAACGATGATCAACTTTGTAGGGTCAGTAAATTGAGAGCATCACTTTTAAATGAGGAAAAGGGTTGCAATTAGCAGTATCACATAAAAACAGAACAACATGTTCCCTTAAGAAAACTCACGGTTCATCATCAACAATATAAATGATGCTTGAAAAAACGAATCTAGGAATTTGAGCATTATACAACTGACAGATTAAAACAATGATTCTCAAAATAACCACAATCAGATCTTAATAGTATATAGCCCTAGGCACATTTATCTTGAATTGAAACACCAAACTGAACTGAAAAGAGGTTCGGTTTGGATCCTATCAAATACCTGATCGTATTCTATATCTCTAGATCATCAAAGAACTAAAATCGAAACTGGAATCAAAAACCGAGTTGGAATCGAATCAAGAAACGAATGAGTACCCAAATTCCTTTAATATAACTTATATACTTATAAATATTAAGTATATCTAGTTTTCAAATAATGAAATAACTAAAAATTATTATTTATCAAGCAAAGTACATAAAAACCGAATTAATGTATCCAAAATTTTAAATTATCTGAATTATACGATCTGAAAATTCGATTTTTATATTTAGTCCGATAACCCAAATTTTAGATTTTTTTAACCTGAATTATTCAAAAAACCAGATCAGATAGGAACCGTATGGTATCCAGAATTATTTTGAAATATGCTTTTTTAAAATAGAATTAACTTACATAAACATATTAAATAAGTTTATTTATACACAAAAGAATAGAAAATTATTTAAATAAAAAAAATGATTAGATGAAAAATATCTTATATAAAATATTGCTTTAGTTGGTTTAATATTTAATCACAATATAAATAACTAACATTTATACAAAAAAAATAAAACGACCAATTGATCAAAACATGTATCTTTCATAACTTGAGAATCACATTAACGATATCAATATATATAACTTTGAACAAACATCCTTGCGGGGCGCGGATGAAAGTCTTATATTTTAAGATGGCGACTGATACTTGATATACATTTTTAATTATTCTCCAAATTCTGAGAAGATACAACGTCGAAATAGATGATATACTCTCAAATTCTCAATCTGGAAATGAAAAATGACTACTCATACACTTTTATATCTTAAAGAAGTTATTTAATATCAACCAGCTAGATAATATCGATAAGGGGACCAATTTAAGAGTGCATATTTTTTATCGGGCAAAAACAAATTAAATAAATATTTTAGGTTTAGTGCCATGTTCCAAACGAGATGTGTGTGATAGCTCAGTTGCTAGGTTATAATCTTCTGCCGACCAAAATAAAAGGGCCCTTATTTTCGGTTGTGTGATATGATTGTTGGTCTCACTTTTTTTTTTGTTTTTTTTGTTCACTGATTGTTGGTCTCACACTCCAACCAGGAAAAAAAATCAGCCACACATACTCACAAACACCTTAGATTTGTTACATTAATAAATAATTTATATGTACCGTTATTATCGTAAGACCATGATTTCTACAATATAGCAAACTGAATAATTTGCTTATATAATAACAAAAAATAAAAATAAAATATACAATATTTGATACCAAAATATGATGAATAAATAACGATTTCGTGTGGAGGCGAGACACTCTTTCTTTAATATTAAATTGTCCATAGTGTGACAATGTTTACGCAATCAGAATCTCAGGATACAACTACACTTCGACTATTCCGCATCACTCAGAATAGAAGCTAACGAACCTCTTTTGTGTTGTACTTCCAGACACAATAAAATAAAAAATACAGCATAACTATTCTAAGTAGGAGATGTATCAATTCAAAAATATGTGTTCTTTCTATAATGCTAACAAGCTATTTTATAGAAAAAGAAATGAGAAGCACAAGTTTCATTTTCAACAAAAAATGAAACTTCCATGGTGCACTAATGGAGACTTTAATTTTTGCCAATTAATATATGAATTTATTTCACATTTTGACAAAAAATTGAAGAGTAAAATTATTATTATTTGACCCATTCAAACCAAATAATATACTTAAATGGATTTCTTTTTTTATATTTTATAAATATAAAAGTTCAATATATATTTGATTTATAAGATTATGTTAATGAACATGAAGTCCAACTAACAAATCAAAACCCAAATCCAATGATCTAATATGTATATTTGTTACTTTATAAAAGTTTCTCAAATCACACATATTAGACCTCCATTTCTCACTTCAAATAAAACTTTATTTTAACATAAGAATATACTATTCACAATGTCCAAAAAATAGTTCCAACAATCTCCCACATGAATAGAAATGACTCTAAACACTAGACGACTCGATAGACTTGACCTCCTAGACAAGACTCGACACAACTCGACCATACTCAACTAAGGACTTTTGAGAGTACAAGCGAGAAATCCACTGCATGATGAGTTGGTAGCAATTTTGCAGCCTTGAACCAATCATTGTTAATAGCTATTGGATTTACTCGGCCAGGTAGGGAACATGATGTCTTGAACCACCAAGACTTTTATGTAAACCTAGACAATAGCTAAACACACATTTTTATTCTCTCATAGCGTATGTTCTCTATTGTGTTCTTTTTGGCCGTGAACATGAGTGAACTTAGAGAATATAGAATTTCCTTCATTCTCCTAGTAACGGCCCCATTTCACACTCACAAGATGATTTGCCTTTAGTTTTGTTTAGAGGAGTATCATGTACTACCCCATTCATATCTCAAAACAATAGACACAAATCATTGAAAGCAAATGCTTATCATGTAATCCTTACATATAGCACTGTTTAATCATCCTAGGAAATGGGTATAGACCGAAGTCTTACAGTGCTTTGAGCAAATTTAATTTGATTTAGTTGTATCTTTGAACCTATTTCTTGGGATCTCCAATCATTCAAGTAGAATTACCACCAAATCTTATCTAAGTTCATAGGCTTTCTCATTCTTCTTGATGATATAAAAATTTGATCTTATGACACACCTTTAGTATAAGGATCCTAGGTTCTCATTCATAATGAACATAATCTATTCAGATTAGTCCAACTAAGATCAGTTGTCTAATATTTTTTGGTCATTTTTGAAGATACAAATAACCATTGTACATAAAACTCAGTGCTTGACACTAACTTCTTTTTAAAACATATTGTGATAATTATTACCAAATTCATTTGCCATCTTGCCAACAATGGTAAGCAAAGCTTCTCCCACATTTCTTGAAATTATTCAAAAACATGTATATTTGCATTTAACATCTCTTAAAAGTTTAGAGAAATTATTCTACAACTTCTTTAGATTTAAATGAATAAAAAGTAATTTTGAAAATTATTACAATTTTCTCAGAAATGTATTTCATTCTCAGAAATTAACATTTTACATACAACTATTTTTCATAGTTCTCTCGAACTGATTTTAAAATCCAACTTGTATGCTTTGGATTTGGCTTTTTCCAAAAACATATTTTTGCTTTTAGCAAATATACATATCATTACAAGTTATATTTGTGGCATCAAAACCACAACTCTCTTTGGTTTCTTTCAACCATATTGACTTTGAAACTATAGTATGTCAGTTTCTGTCATACTGATCTGAAAATTCTCATAGTTTTTTTCCCTATGATCAATCTTTATACGACTTGCGTTTAAAGCATTGGTGAAATAAATGTTTTGATCAATGTCAACAACTTTTTATTTCTAATGGCAATGCTTCATATATGGCAGACCTTTTCCAAATTTTATTTGGGACGTCGACTCACGAATCCATTTCTATCTATATCATTTGATCTTTTAAAGATCCAAATGTTTTTTATAACTATGATATCACCATACTTAAATCAGTCTTCTTTGGTCATCCATGTATTTAATAACTAAATTAAATTACACCCATAAAGAAGAAAATATGTAACCATAAAACAAAAACAGTAGGCATTCTTCATAATTAAAGCAAAGGTCAAATGATTAACGGAAAAGCAGTAAACCAGTCTAAGTCACATTAAAGAGCATATACCAATAAGAAAAAAACGTCTACCATCTTTCTTATTCAAAAATTTAGATAATTAGTAAATTATTTCAATTGCCAAATAATTTATATAAAACAAATTAAGCTTGGAAATCAATTATTGATAATTCTAAAATCTAGAACAAATAGACAACTGAAATACAAACTGCAAATTAATCAAACTTATATGCTAATCACAAGCAAGCTGAAATTCTTTTAGAATAACCTAGAAATTTCATTTGTGACGATTTCTAAAAATCTGTAAGAAAATAACACATGAAACTTTTTCAAGTTCACTTTTTCAAGTTCTAATCCATTGCAAAAATTCAAAAATCAATTAAATTGCTTAGATTAATTTAAAAATTGCAGAAATTTTAAACCATAATCAAGAATCTGATGGAAATAGATTGATTTTCCATCATAATGAGTTCCCCAATTCCTGTTTTATGAAAAAAAAAACACTAAACAAATTATCAGTATTTTGTTATTACAATAATGAAAATTAAAGAATTAAGATTGTAGGATCTTGATTCTACGATATGGAAAACTGAATAATTTGTTTATATAATGACAAAAAAACAAAAATAAAATATACAATACTTGATACCAAAATATAATGAACAAAGAATGATTGCGTGTGCAGGCGAGATACTCTTTCCTTAATTCTTTAATTGTCCGTAGTGTGATGGTGTTTACGCAATCAGAATCTTAGGATACAACCACACTTCGACTATTCCGCATCACTCATAATAGAAGTTAACGAATCTCTTTTTGCGTTGTACTCTCAGACAAAAAAAAAATACTAGCATAACTATTCTAAGTGAGAGATGTATCAATTTAAAAATATGTGTCCTTTCTATAATGCTAACAAGCCATTTTATAGAAAAATAAATGAGAAGCACAAGTTTCATTTTCAACAAAAAGATGAAACCTCCATGGTGCACTAATTGAGACTTTATTTTTTGCCAATTAATATGTGAACTAGGATAAGACCCGCGTTTGTGCGGGATGAAGTTGTTATTTTTATTATGTTTTGGAAAAATAAAAAATAGTTCGGTTCATTTGGATTAAGGGTGTTCAATCCGGATATCGGGTTTTACTTCGGTTCGAATTTTTGGTATTTTATTTATTAAAATATAATTACTATTTTAAATCCATATTTACTCCGGTTCGATTTGGTTTATATACCATCGGTTTTCAGTTTATTCAATTTTATACCAAAAACATAATTATTTAGTTTGAGATCATATTATATATTATACAAATATATAATATGATCATATTGTCAAAAAGTCATTTATTAAAAAAATATTATATTTAAAAAAGGCTTCTATCATCTAATAAAATGATGAAGTCTGAAATTACTATCAAAGTTCTAAATTTTGAAAGTAAAAATGAAAAACAAAACAAATTGAAAGAATTTTTTTTTATATTCTTCCATATTTAGTAGTGTTCTTCAAATTAATATGTCTTTGGATGAACACAACTGTGTTTGTTTAAAGATAAAAAAAATTGTTAAGAATTTCAACTAATTGTTTTCCATCAAATTCATAATCTTTACTTCGATTTAGTTACTATTAAAATAAATCAAAAAAATTAAGAAAATAAGAAACCTCAGTTGCAGTAAATTGTTAGTTAATTATAGTTCAAGTGATTCAAGTGATTTAGAAATTGTAATTATAGTTCAACTCATGTAACAAATAGATATTCATGCGTCGTTATAAATATATACATATTTATATGTTTCAGTTTAATCGATTATAAATCAAACCATATCCAAATCCTACAGTTTTTATAAAATCACATCCATTCGGTTTGTATGATATATACCAAAAAACATATTATCGATTGTTTAATATCTTTTAATAATATAAAATTAAAAAAAAAGAACTAAGACATTTAAATCATTGATAACAAAAACTGTAATTGTGAAAAATTTAATAAGTTTATAATTTATAAATGTTGTTGAAAATTCATTGAAATTTTTTGAAATTAAAATATTTATGTAATCTTATATGGTATATAGTTTAATCTATATATATATATATATATTTTTTATTATTGAATGATACTTTTTACTCATATGGTTTAAAAATCATGTGTATCTTTTTATAATAAAAATGTTAAACTATTGATCATTAAATTTTAACATAATAATTTTAATAGTTTTAGTCATTTATTCTCGTTTTGTAAAATTTAAAATTTAAAATATACCAAAAAAATCTAAAGTTTAATTTTATAGCTAATTTGATTGTTTAATTTATTTTAATATAAAATTAAAGAAAAATGATGGAGGTGATATAAATTGTTATCAAATATTTATTATTAGAATCATAATTGTCATATATATATTAGTCATTTATGGTAATTCCGTAGGTTTCATTTAAGGAAAGTAAATAAAATAGTAATTATATCTAGGGAAACAATCATAATTGCTTCTATGGTAAATATCATATCATATCATATAGTTTGACCAATGAATATATCTAGCGACATATAAAAATCAAATGTGGACCTACTTATTTTTCAACTAAATCTAATTGACTACCTAATTGAGTGACACCTAAGCATGAGGTCTTTTTTAATTATTACAAAATTGAGGTTACAATTTTTTAAATGTTTCTCTTTTAATATATAGAGGATTTATTTCACATTTTGACCAAAAATATTAAAGAGTAAAATTATTATTATTTGACCCATTCAAACAAAATAATATACTTTAAATAGATTTCTTTTTTTTTATGTTTTATAAATATAAAAGATCAACATATATTTGGTTTATAATTTTACGTTAATGAACATGAATTCTAACTAACGAATCAAAACCCAAATCCAAATATATAATATGTAAATTTGTTACTTTATAAAATTTTCTCAAATCACCCATATTAGACCTACATTTCTCATTCAAATAAAACTTTATCTTGACATATGAATACACTATTCATAATGTCCAAATAATAGCTGCAACAATTATTATCGTGTAATCTCTGATCAAATCCATGATTTTAAATTTTGATTAATTTTGGTATTTATAAGAATATGAGTACACAAAAATGCAAGTAAAATAGAAAGTATCAAAATAATAACATGGTTATCGGAATTTAAAAAAGGATATGCGATGTATAAATGTGTGATCAATATAAAAAGAATCTCTTACAAGTGAGAAAAGTATATAACAAGTGTTGAAAGTGGAAATAGTAAAAAAATGTAACACTCAGACATATACTGTACATATACATGTATAAACCTTTTTTCTTTTTTTTTTTCGCTTAGTTTTCGTATTTAAATGCAGAAGAAAATAAAAGATTACAAACTCATAAGCCATGGTTTATTAGAGTAAAAATTCCAACCAATATTAAAACACACAATGAAAAATCATTTGAGATGTATGGTCCAAGAGTGAGATGAAGAAAACAAAGAGTCAAGACCTTCGATGATAACAAGAGTAGCAAAGGTGGTTCTTTTCAGTGATCGAGGGTGTGATGGAGAGTTTAAATGAATCATGATTGCCAATGTTACATCAGTCTATAAAGGCCAAAGGGTTTGTGCCTTTGATTGATAGAATCATGTCTTTGATCTGTCTGTCAAGGAGCTTTGCTATAGTTTCTGTTGAACGGAGTATTTGGCGATGGAGTCGAGAGTTATGTTCCATCCAAGTCCAGTAGATGCAACTCTGCCAGCAGAAACAGAGTAGCATACCTTTTGGTGAGTTGTATCCAGTAGATTATAACTGCACTAAGACCTGATCCCATGATCTCTCCGGTTGAACCCCACTCCCTGGAGCTAGTAATCCTAATAGGTTCTAAGAGAATCTGCAAGCGAAAAACAAGTGGTTTCGAGTTTCATCACATAAGTTACATAAGAGACAAGAAGAATTGGTTTGTTGTCCCCAGCCTCTGATCATGTCTTTAGTTGGGCACCGCTTCAGAACAAAAAAAACAAGTGAGAAAACTATGCCTCGATATTCCTCATTTGTTTCAGACCGAACTGTACCAAGGTACTGAGGTTCCTTCATCATAAAACTTCCCATAAATAGTTTCTGGACTAATGTTTTGCTTATGTTTCCACCAACATCCCATTCATAGTAGTTTTCATTATCCTGAAGATGGACAGTTGTTAGCAGAGCATGAATGTTGACAAGTAGTTCTGATCTTACAGGTGAGATCATTAGTTGATGATTCTGTTGAGTGAGGCTATCATATCTTCAAAAAGGATACCTAGAGTTAAGTTACCGTCAAGGCTTATACAGGATCTCAGAGAGTTGTTATGAGGACCGATTGTCATTCCAAAAATGCCATGAGAACCCATGTTTTACTCTTAATCTAATCCAGCCATAGATGGAGGAGCACAGTTTAAGTAGATTTTTTACCTACCATTAATTACGACGATGTGGTAGAGTCGTCCAAAGGTTGCTAAGATAGCCATTTAACACCTCTTCTTTGAACCAGGCGACTCACACCAAGCCTGACTAGAAGAACAAGAGCTAGATCAGCTTGAGACAACAAGCCTTGTTCCAGATTGCTAGGTTTTTGATTCCCAATCCTCCTTTCCATTTAGGCTTAGTGACTACTCCCCAGAAGACCTTTGATGTGTGATGTTGTTCGATGTCAGCTTTCCAGAGAAAAACTCCACAAAAGGAGTTTATGCGCATCACACAAGCTTGTGGAAGGATAAAAGTGGAACATCAAAATGTTGTAATGCCGGTGATAGAAATTATAATGAGCAGAACCCAGCCATCAAACGGAAACGCTTTGGTACTCCATGATGAAAGTCTTGATTTTATCTGCTGAAGCAACACTTCACAGTTTAACAAAGATAATTTCTTTATGCACAAGAATACCTCTAAGTAGTGTACTGGGAGAGTGCCCATAGACATCTCAGTACAGAATTGGATGAAATTTGTTTCACTTTGAGTAAGGCTAGATGCAAAGAAGGAGGACTTTTGCACATTCACATCAAGCCTTGATCTCAGTTCAAACTCTCGTAGTAATTGCAACACAGTTTGAACAGATTCGATTGACCCATCTATGAAAATTAAAAGATCATCAGCAAAGCACAAATGAATGAGTTTGGATCTGTGGCATTGAAGATGGTAGTTGAACTTCATTTCTTGCGCTGCTTGATTCAACAAAAAAGAGAGGATGTTCATAGCAATTGCAAAGAGATATGGAATCGGGTCTCCTTTCCTCAACCCACGGGGTACCTTTGAAGTATCCGTTCACAAAACCATTATAACCCACAGTGAAATTGGTGGTACATATGCACACTTTAAGCCAACACAGAAACTAATCCGGCACATTGAGACCTTGGAGGAAAGATAACATGAAGCTCCATGACAAGGTATCAAATGCCTTTACTATATCCAGTTTAATAGTAATCCTTTTAGAAGTAGTGTGTTGGTGATAACCTTGCACCAGTTCACCCACTAGTGAAGTGTTCTCAATAAAAATATTTCTTTTTGATAAATGCAGTCTGGTTAGGAACAATCAGGGAAGGTAGGATCAGTTTTAGTCTTTTCACAAGCAGCCTTGAGATCACCTTGTACAGCGTGTTCAAGAATGATATGGGGTGGTAGTCAATAATGAGAGAATCTCTAGGATGCTTAGGCACTAGAGACATGATTGTAGTATTGGTAGAAGCTGGCATAAATGAGTAGAGAAAGAAGTGGCTGATAGATTGAATGACTTCAAGACCCAGAATACTCTAGGAAGCTTTGTAAAACCCGGAGGCAAGCTTGAATAGGACTGAAGTGGTTTCTTCTACTGTAGGCATGGAAATCATTTGATTACACTATGAATTAAAGCAAGAGAAATGAGTCAGTGAATGAAACCACAAAAAGCTGGAAACAATTCCAAAGGTAGGCATTGGCTTAAACCCATGATATGATGAAAATGAATAACCGTAAGAAAGCTCATTTGTAGAGGGTCTGTAATGAGTTCTCCTGAAGAAAGAAGGAAGGACCATATGAAGTTGAAGTTTAAGCTCGTCTGGACAGTCCTGAAAAAGAAGGTTGTGTTCTGATTGCCCTCTTTCAACCAATTAACTCGCGAACGTTGCTTGAAATATCTTCTTCTATCTCCCTCATGAAGTTTTAATTATGGAGAGCTTGATTCTCCATTTCAAAAAGTTGAGAAGAAGGTGAATTTAGTGCTTGTAGCTGCACATCCAAAAGCAAACGGTTAGCATCTCAGTCACTCTCACATAAATTTATGAAAAATTCTCTCGATTTAAGTGTGTTAAATCTCTATTTATCTGTTTTTATTTCCAGTAAAGTGCTGTGAGGTTCTCTACAACATTTCCGGCTTATATCCACGCATCAAACACTACTTGGAAAAAGTCTGGGTGTTCTGAGAGGTAATTATAGAATTTGAAAGGACGGTTTCTCCAGGACGTTATTTTTGTGGCTAGGTCCAGGGTGCATGGACTGTGGTCAGAGGTTAGAGTAGGGTGAAAAAAAATTTGAGTAGTGGGGGATTAGGTTTAAGACAGGGTTGTTGATCAACAGGCGGTCTAGTTTTTAGAAATAGTATCACCGGGCTGGCGATTGGTCCATGTCTAAAGCGGTACTTGATAGCGAAGATCAAATAACCCCATCTGAATTAAGTAATCCTTTAGTTTAATCATATCATAAGTTAAGAAGTTTACATCTGATAGAGAGTGCTCGACAAGATGGATGATCTGGTTAAATCACCTCCCAAAACCTATGGGACAGTATCCAGAGATAAAGATTGATACATATTAAGGAGTTAAACCCATAGGTCAGTATGATCAACCCTCTCGTTAAAAGCGTAGATGACTGTGTAGACAAAAGAGGGAGATCCAAGGATCTGAACCTCACAAGTAACGTGTTTCCTTGATTGTTGAAGTAACTAGACCCCAACCATGTCTTTCCAGATGATAACTATCCTTCCATCCACATCTTCAGTATTGTTTGAAACATAGTTCCAGCTTCGGTAGAGCTTGTTCATCAACTAACTCAAGTTATGATCCTTTTCGTGTGTTTCCAAAATAGTTACAAAATAGGTTTGTAAGTTAATAACCAATCACAAAATAACTTATGATTATCCGCGTCATTTAGACTTTGGATGTTCCAAAAAATAATTTATTATACGTTGGGATTAGTCAATAATCTCTTCATGATGAAAAAAACCATCAGAAACCAACAAAGAAAAATAATTTGAAAGGCACAAAACAGAAGAGTATGAATGTGGTAAAACAAGGGTTTGAGAGGAGGAATAGGTGGTAGTTGAAAAGTAGAAATGTTGGACAGTAAAAGATGAAAATGTTAGGAAATTAGAGTCAGGACGAGCTTTTTTCAAGGATGGGGCAAAGAAGGAATCAGGGGGGGATAAAGGACAGTGAAAGAGGTTTAGAAGAGAGAGAGGGAAATGTAAGGAGAAGACATGGGGAAGAGTAGCAGGGACAGGTACGGTTAAGTGGACATGATTTTTAGGTTTAGAGAGGATAAAAGAAATTAAAGGGATTTTTAGAGGAAGCTGGGGAATATAGAGGACAAGAGGTACAACAGATTGAGAGGAGGAGTAGAAAGTCTAGAGGCAGGCTTAGAGACATGGTTGACAGTTCTATTTGAGCAAGATGCTCCAGTTCCATTAGTTTCTGAGGGAAAGCATGTCCCTTATCTTTTTTTCAGTATGTAGTTTATGGAGTTATATGGCCCATTTCTTTGTAGGAGGATTTGATTTTTCAGGGAGAGGGAGCTGAAGATAGCTCTAAGAAACATAACCAAGATCTTTACAGTGAGAGTAAGTAGGCGGAAAGTAACTTGAACTTCAACAACTTCATTACAAGAAATATGTATATTCTTAGCTCACAAAAAACACTATAGTAGGGATTTCATAGAGAAATCGTTTATGCTATGTCATTGGCAGCCATCTTAGGTACCCTCTCTATAATAACATTTTTTTTAATGCTACAAAATGTGCAGATATGACAACAATACTTTGATGATGTTATTAACTTAACTATGACACTACTTTCGTGCTATGATAGTTTCTACAGCAAACCAAAATAATTATAATTAAAAATAAAATTAAAGAAAATTAAAGTAAACTTGTTTTATAATCAAAATAAAATAATTTTTATTTATAAATTAAAATTGATTTACAAATAAATTTAAGTTTATAAAATTAAACCAAAAATTTTAAAATAAAGTCAAACCACCACAATTTTAGGTATAAACTAAACCAAATAAACAAAAAAAAATAATCCTAAAAGAAAAATCTAACTCAGCCGCCATCAACACCAAGTCCATTAAGCTCTTCACCACCTAAATATGCTGAGAACAAAAGAAGCAATGAAATAGAAAAATTGAGTGGTGTGGCCACCACGCTCAACCACCTAAATGGCATCTTCTTCTTCATCCTCTTTGGCCAACCGGATCTGAGCAAGTTACGGTGATATATTTTCTTCTTCTTTGCTTCTTTCTCTTTCGTCTTGTTAAGAGAAGCAAAGATGAGAAGACGACAGCAGTAGCTTTCTCTTTCATCAACCAAACCTCAAATCAATTTCAATAGACATCAATTAGCCAAATCCGAATACATCAGTTAGACTATAGCCATAATGGTTGGTTCTTCTGTTGTTTGGGTTTCTTTGAAGCTGGTCGTCACAGTTCTTCAGCAGTATTTTTTTGAGTGTTTCGTAAATCTGACGGTGATATCTTCTCTGTTTGATCTGAAATTTAACAGAGGTGTTGTTGACTTGTTTATCTTGGATTTGTACAGTGGGATTAGTCTCTGGTTGTCGGAATCCTTGTGAGCTGAGGTCGTTTGGTTGCTGCCGGTTTTGAAGTTTTGTGTTGCTCTCTTATTGTTGTAGTATCTTGTGTTGGATATAGCTCTTTATAGTTATAGTCTATGTTCTGTTCAGGGTGTTGAACAGAGAGAATGTGGTTGTACTCATACCATTTATATAGTGGATTTTTGAGTTGATATCTTGGGAGGGTGTTGTACACATACCATATTTTCAGTGTGGGATCTTTATCTTTAACACACTCACTCGAGATAATGGTGGGTATAACCATTAATCTCAAAATCCATCATAACCCTTTTAACACTATTTTTCTAGCTATCTCAGCGGAACTGAGCCTTTTATGGGCCATCAGCTAATGGGATGATCGGGCCACTGTCTGGACCGGACTAATGGATCAAGGTGTGGGCCCGCTCTGATACCATGTTAAATTTCCTAGAAAATATGTAAGGAACTTGAGTAAGGGACTTAAGTAAGGGATAAAGATCCCACATTGGAAATATGAATGGGACATGAGTAATATATAAGGAACTTGGACCAATCCACTAATTACCAATTGGTTTGAAGTTGGAAGTCCATGATAAATCCGAATCTAACATAGTAGCAGAGCCCATATCCTTAAAACATAAACTCCCTTAATTAATTAATTAATTAATTTATCCTTCAGCCGGGTATAAAGATTGTGTTTAACCTTTCGACTAGGCATAATTGTCGTATTTGACTTGTTCTACCGAGTATAAATGTCTTAAAGTTCCGAGATTTTTGGTGATAAGAACCATCATCTCGAGGACGGTATTATGAATAATATAAAAGGTTAAGGTCAATCGACTAGTCACCAATTGGTTTTAAATTAGAAGTATGTAATAAACATGAATCTAACATGGTATCAGAGCATTATCTCAAAAGAGATATGATGGATTTTGCGATTAATGGTTATACCCACGATTATCTCGAGAGAGGTGTTGGAGATAAAAATCTCACATTAATAATATGTAAAGGAGATGAGTAATATATAATGGACTTGGGTCAGTCCACTAATTGTCAATTGATTTTAAGTTGGAAGTCCAGAAAACTTAACATGGTATCAGAGCGGGTCCACACTCTGACCCGTTAATCCGATCCGGACAGTGACCCGATCGATCCATTAGCTGATGGTCCATAGAATACAGAGTTTCACTGAGATTGATAGAAAATAAAATATTGTCTCAGAAGGAATATGATAGATTATGCGAGAATAATGATTATACACACCATTATTTCGAGGAAAAGTGTTGGGATAAAGATCTCACATTGAAAAGATGAATAAGTCATATGTAATATATACATGATTAAGACTAATCTACTAATGACTAATTAGTTTTAATTTGAAAACCCATAATAAACTAAAATCTAACACAAAAAATTCATTTTGTAAAAAAAAAAAATAACAAGAAGAAATCAATAGGTACCATGACAAAAGTCAACTGTAAAGATCAAGATTAAAAAACAACATTGCAGTAAATCCGGTTGCAAAATTGCAGTAAATCCGGTTCTCCATTTTGATACTTGCATTTGTTAGGGCGAGATTGTTTATTGAGTTAATTGGCCGATACACCCCAAATGAGGGTCTATATTAGTCACTTGTCTATGATGGGACATATTTATTTTGTCTGACCAAATTGCCCTTCTTTCTCTCTCTCCTTCCTTCCTGCATTTACATGTGGGTGTGTCACTTTTTTTTTTCATTTTCGTCATCAATGCTCTTCTCTCCTCTTATCATTTTCAGAATGAATTACATGCAAAATAAATATGTTAAATATTTTTGAGTTCACTTTGATTCTTAAATAATAATTTTCAATTTTAAATTTACTCAATGTGATTTGGAAATACAAAATTCATTATTTTTTTATAAGTGGCTTTGAATCCTCAATTTTTTGATGATATCAATTTTCTGGGTTTTAGATTCGACGTCGTGTTAGCGGTTAACAAATATTGTAGACGTTAACAGAAGTGTTAGTTGTTAACAATTATTTTTACGCTTCGCGTTAATAAATATGTTCGCTGTTAACAAATATTGTAGACGTTAACAAAAGTGTTAACTGTTAACAATTATTTTTACGCTTCGCGGTAATAAATGTGTTGGTTGTTAACAAATATTGTAGACGTTAACAGAAGTGGTATATGTTAACAAATGTTTTTACGCTTCGTGTTAATGAGAGGAAAGAGAAAGGGTATTCTCAGCATTTCCTTGCCAAATGGTTGTGTCAGTGTTCTTCATGTCAAATCAATGGTATTTTGCTAATTTGAGATTCAAATATGGGTAGTTCACTAAATCACTCTTGTCAAATCAATGGTATACTAGTACTCTTTAATCATTTGATCGCTTATAATTTTCAGGTTATAATTATTTAAAGTGAAACAAAATTGTCTATCTCCCTAAACCCGCGACATTATCATCTCTTTCCTCCTCATACTCCAACCATCTACGATCTGTATTCCGTGGACAGATCTGATTTTTGGCAAATTAAAAATAATTTGTGTGTAGGAAATTAATTAAATGTATAGTTTATATAAGGAGGAAAAATAAAGGAAGAAGAAACTAAGATAGTGCTAAAAGGACAATAAGGTCACATGAACTGAACCAGATGATTCAAAGGGTCCCTCAAAATTGGTTTTTTCTTGCCCATATCTCTATCATTCTCATCATAACATTATAACATTCAAGATTTCTCTCCTTTTTATCTCTTTCTTCTTCTTCTACAAAAATCTTAACAAGATTTTTTTCTCTCTTTCCTCTATAGCTATAAGTTATTGCACAAAACTGTGAGAAGTAGAGAAGAATGAGAGTGGGAGAGAGATGGTGATGATGATCAGTAAAGTTAGGGAAAACCAATTTTCTATTTATGTATAATTAGGTCAATCACATCAGCAATTTAACCTTTTCCTTCTCCAGTTCTCCTCCTCTTCTTCCAAATTAGGGTTCCCCCCCCCCCACCCAACCCTTCCATCTTCTTTTCTCAATTCCTGAGTCACTCCATTGGATTTCTCCTCAGAGATGCTGTGAAGTCATATACTTCAAGTCAAGAACCTACTCTTGGTCTTTTTCAGAAAAAAAAAAAAGAACCTAATCTTGGCCACACCATCAAGAGATCTGACTTGTAAAAGATGATGACAAATTTGTCTCTTGCAAGAGAAGGAGAAGAAGAAGAGGCAGAAGCAAAGAAGCCCATAGAAGAAGTGGAGAGAGAGCACATGTTCGACAAAGTGGTGACTCCAAGTGACGTTGGGAAACTAAACAGACTCGTGATTCCAAAGCAACACGCAGAGAGATACTTCCCTTTAGATTCATCCTCAAACGAGAAAGGTTTGCTTCTAAACTTTGAAGATCTCACAGGAAAGTCATGGAGGTTCCGTTACTCATACTGGAACAGTAGCCAGAGCTATGTCATGACTAAAGGTTGGAGCCGTTTCGTTAAAGACAAGAAGTTAGACGCTAGAGATATTGTCTCTTTCCTGAGATTTTTTAGACACAGGAAGAGATAGCCGCTTGTTTATCGACTGGAGGAGACGACCGAAAGTCCCCGAGTGCTATCCGACATCGACTTTTCACTTTTCTGCCGGAGCTATGTTCCCTAGGTTTTACAATTTTCCGACAGCAACTGCTTCGACAAGTTATCATCAGCAGCCACGTCATCATCAAAGTTACATTTATCCTCAAATACCGAGAGAATTTGGATATGGCTATGTTGTTAGGTCAGTAGATCAGACGGCTATGGTGGCTGATCCGTTAGTGATGGAATCTGTGCCGGTGATGATGCACGGAGGAGCTAGAGTGAACCAGGCGGCTGTTGGAACCGCCGGGAAGAGGTTGAGGCTTTTTGGAGTTGATATGGAATGTGACGAGAGCGGAATAACAAACAGTACGGAGGACGAATCTTCATCTTCTGGTGGGAGTTTTCCACGTGGCGGTGCTTCTTCCTCTTCCTCTTTGTTTCAGCTGAGGCTTGGAAACAGCAGTGAAGATGATCACTTATTTAAGAAAGGAAAGTCTTCATTGCCTTTTAATTTGGATCAATAATGATGATGATGAGATGAGTTGGTATTAAAACACACACATAATTCTACATATATGACAACATAATGCATCAATTTCATTATAAATTTATTGAGAAATGTTACACTTAGATGCATAGTCCATTATATAGATAATTTTTGTTGCTTGGAATAATAATTTGTTGAGTGTTCTTCGAAATGTTTATTGTAGATGAAGTACCTCAAGCATTTGTAATTCTTTATTTAGTTTTGATTTCTCTCAATCATAACATCAACTGATTAGATTATCAAATTACATTTGGTAAATCATACCAAACGTTATATAACAAAACTGCAAGGATGTATAGTGTAGAAAATCTGGGTACAAATTAGTGAGATTTATAAGAAGAGACATGAACTAGGATTGGGTTCTGTGGAAACCTATATCTCTTTTGTATGTCTCTGAGGTCAGCAAGTTTCAAAGTTTGATGGGCTGTCTTAAGAAGTGAATTGTCTCAATGCATCACTAGTTATTGTCCCTGCAATCAATTTAGTTATGGGTTTCTATGTTTGGTTACTAAATATGGCTGCTGCTGCTGCTGCTTTTCCCTGGAGCTATTGCTGGATATTAGTTAGGCAGGTAGACTTGCAGGGGTGGTCAGTGACAATACAATAATTAATAACTTCTTACATTATATATTGTGTGATTTTTTTTTTTAAACTTTGGCTTTATTTTGTGTGATTATATTAGCACAAAAATGGAAAGAGAAGAGTTTTTTTAGTTCTTTCTTTTTCATCTTGGGGAGATTGAAAAATTTATGATCTGTTTTGTTTGTACGTATATTTTCTGATGCAGTAATTAAATATCACAAAACCTAGAGTCCACCGCTTTTTTTTTGTTAAAACAGTATTTCTTGTTGTCAAGGTATTTATTGTATTTTAGGTTTCTCTTTTCGTCTCTTGGTCTGAAATCTGCAATATCTATATCAGATCAACACAATAAATGAAAACATATGTTATATTTATACATTTACGTATGGTGTCATGAAATCTATATCATATCGATCTTAAAGTAAGTTTTTTCACATCTCTATACGATATAGCTAGTTTTTACCTGGTCAATCATGACTTCCGGCTCTGTTATTAATGCATACATTCACTAGCCTAATCTCAAACGTTAAATTTAGCGTTTATATACTATAGCTTTCTCATAGTTTCTATGTTCTCCCCTTGTTTCAGTTCGTTGTGATCTTTATATTGGATAGCTTTTATCTTGATGCTCGTTTAAGCAAGTGATATCATCTTCATGCTTATTATTATCTTTTAAGATAATTTGTGCTGATTTGCTAGATATGCAGCTACTCCTGGTTTTAGATTGATTTAGTTTTGAAAAGTCTAATCTTTGAAACGCTGGTTTAGTTTATGCCTAGGCTTATTTCTGAATTTCGTTGTTGTTAATTGCTCTCTTGAGCTCAAGTCTCCGTTTGACGACCTGGTTAACTGGCCACTTTTTAGAAAAAAAAAGAACAGAAAAAAAGCTCAAATGGTAACTAGGAGCTGCGATCCCTGGTTGTTGATCATAACTTTTGGCCAACGAATACAACTAGGCTTTATGGGAACTTAAAATGCGGCCAAAATTAACTAATAAAACAACAATGTTTGAATTTTTATTCTTTAAAATTGTTTACCTCCCATTGTTCAAATAATTATAACCTTTTTAATATCAGCAATCACCAAAAGTGTAGTGATCTTGACGCTAATTCATAATAGTCATCTTATTCTCCTCTGCCCTAAAACTATTCTATTAAAATAGAGTCATTATTTTTATCTACTGATATAAGTTGTCATTTAAATTTGGACCCTTTCTAGAGTGTTACAAATAATACAAGTTATATAGTTGATTGAACCGCATTACTTAAATTAAACCGGCGGTTATTTATGGAATAGAGTTTTGGGCTTACTTTTGTTTTTATGACATTTAATTGTTTGGTTTTTAGGCTTAGTATTAAAGAAAAACTCCAAAAAATATTAAATAAACTTTCCACCTTAATGGATCAAAAATCAATTACTATTTTCAGGCCCAAAAATATTTAATATTTTCAACAAAACAAAATTATCTATTATTAATCACTTATTTAAATCATGTACTTTAAAATATGTTAATATTTTTAGCCCAAAAATATTTAATATTTTCAACAAAACAAAATTATCTATTATTAATCACTTATTTAAATCATGTACTTTAAAACATGTTAATATTTTTTATTTTAAATAAAAATCATTCTATCTTGATAAATTTTAATGGTAACTTTTAAATAATTTATTGTTTTATTTTTCTTACATAATTTACAGATTTAAAAAAAAATGTAAAGCAAAACCAAAAACCAAATCTAAAAACTAAAATCCAAAACCAAAAGCCAAAAACGCAGGTTATATTTTTTGCTTTTTTTTATTTACAAAATAAACTATTTCAAAATTTTTAGAAACTTATTTTGTCATATTTTCAGTTTAAAATTACATGTTCGATTAATTGAGATTTGTTTGTTGGTAATATCAGTTCAAACTAACTCAGCGGGTCTAAAAATTAAAAATCCAAACAAAAAGCTGAAAATCAAAAATAGAAACTTAAAAACTAAATACCAAAAACTAAAATTTAAAACAAAATCTAAAAATAAAAACTGAAACTAAAAACTAATGAAAAACAACTATCACCACAAATTTTGGTAAACTAATTTTATACCAAAACATTCTTTAAATTAAGACAAAACCCAATTATATAAATTTTTAATCATAAAAAATTTCCACTTGAAAAGCGCGGGTCAAAATCTAGTTGTACACTTTTAAAATATGAACTGAAAACGCGATATATTTTTTGTAAACAAGACATTGTTTAAATGTCGAGCTAATATAGCGAAGAGAAGTGATGGGTGGAAAAAGGAAAAAACCCTAATCCTCTGACGGCGATGGAGAAGGCGACAAGGAGTGCAAGACCACCCACGAGAGATTGAAGCTTCGATCGACATCCTTTGTTGGCGGTGGATCACGTAAGGGATCGGTTGTTCTCTGTTGGCTAATCTTTGTTGGCTGATGGTTCTTAAACCTTCGCAAACGGATCGACCTTTGTTGTTTCTGTCACTGGCGTGACTCTCTGGATTGATCCCGTGTTGATCCTTTCTTCACAACGACATCCGGCAAAGTTCCAGGATCTACTCTCTGGATCTCTGTTACGTTACGGCGGCACAGGCACGGTGGCTTTTGATTTCTGTGGAGAGGATATCGTCATTACTCGATAAGGACACTGCGATATCTTTGTATCCAGCGATCCTGAGTTTTTTTTTTTTTTTTGGTCACGAGAACGGTGGCTCTGATCTATAACGCCTCTCTAGATCGGCGGTTTGTTTACGTCTTTTACACGTAAGAAATCCAAGACGCAACAATATAACCACGGATCGTTGTTCTGGTGTATTGTTTGTATCCATCTCTGCAACTTCGGGTATCTACGTAAGTTATGGCTTTGACTAGATATCCATCGGAGTATCAAGGAGATCGTAGAGGAAAGCGTATACTCGATGATGACGATGACGAGCCCATCAGGCTCACGGTTCATGAGGATGCTAATGTGATCAAAGACTTCCGCCTTTCAATTATTGGCAAGATACTCAACCCTCGAAAACAAAAGGTCGAGAAGCTTATTAAAACGATGCCTGGACAGTGGGGAATGGAAGATAAAATCATTGCCAATGATCTGGGGAATGGAAAGTTCCTCTTGAACTTTACCTCTGAGGAGGACTTAAACTATGTTCTTCGACAGGGTCCTTTCATTACAACTTCTGCATGTTCGTATTGGTTCGATGGTCACCGGTTGTTCATGATGATTATCCATGGGTAATCCCATTTTGGGTCCAGATTACTGGTTTCCCACTACACTTATGGACTGATCGAAACTTACGTGAAGTCGGACATAGGCTTGGCTATGTGGACACATTGGAGTTATCTGAGGGCCGTATGCTCATAGAAATAGATTCCCGTAAGCCACTGAAATTCTCAAGGAAAGTGCAAACGTCGGAGGGTGAGGACTTCACCATTACAATAACGTATGATAAGCTCTTCAAGCATTGTGAAACTTGTGGATTGATGTCTCATGAAAAGGCTTATTGCCCATCACGTGACATTCAATCTAGATTACAGCCTCCCATGGAACGTGCTGGGGGAGTGTTTTCCCGCGTGCAAAGTCCCTCAAACAGCACACGCTTGATCCGTCAGCCTGACTCTCGCAGTGCGCACAGTCCCTCCCGCCGTGGGCTCTTTTTTCCCTCCGGACAAGATCGACAAGTGCGATACCAGCCTGTGGTTGAGCATAGTCGTGGGCAGGGGCGTTCAGACAGAGTAATGAGACGTCATGATAGATACAATGGCTCGTCTAATGGCAGATCGCGATACTCTTCACGTCCCTATGACCGGAGAAGTGACCGGAGAAGTGAACAACATTGGAAGCTTAAAGCGAATGTTACTGATGGCGATCTTAGTTCGTCTGCGGTTCAACATACGGCCAAGCACCAGACACATGTATCACGACAGCATAACACCATAGGTGGAGTTGTTGATCACGCTTCGGTACCTGAATCTCACGTCTCCCTCACCACTGATGAGGAGGATGCTTCGCGCAAGAGTACTCATACTGGTACTGCGCCCACCAAAAAATGCTTGGCGAGTAAAATTGTCACGCCAACAGCTGATGAATCAATTTTGAAGAGATATGTAACAACCAGGGATAAGGGGGTTACTAAGTCTTTATGTTTCTCACAAGATGTTGGCCAGGATCTAGATGGAGATGATCAAATGATTGGAGCTCTTAATGATATGGATAATTTGGATCAGGGCGATGACATGATGGAGGTGGAACATACCGACGAAGTGCTTAATGACGATGATCTTCTCGGTGAGGAGTTAAGGGAGGCTGAGGAAACTAACACCGGTTCACAACCGGGACGCACTGAGAATAGGGAAGTAAAAGCAGGAAGCACATCTGTTCGCAGTAGACGCCATGGTGGAGGGTTTAATGTCCCTTTGGGCTTTCAGTCCAAGAAGTTTGAGTTCCTCCGTAGGGGTTCTCCAAGTAAACGATCAAAGTCCAGCTCCAGGGAAGCTGGAGGTTCTAGACAGCACCCTAGGCAAGGGCCACTTAGGATTCGAGACGTGACTACATCACATGAGGTTTCGATGGTTCCAAAAACTCATCCCACCCTCATCCATGAGGACACTCAGTTGGAACTATCGAGGGATTGGAAGCGACCTCACAGTTCGACGCCTTACGGAGATGTGTCAGAAACATCGCCCAGGACTTGTGTTTCTATCTGAGACGAAGAACAGAAGGCTGCTGTTGCAAGACATTCAGGCCGACTTAGGATTTGATCGTTGGTTTACCGTTGAGCCACTTGGTCTCAGCAGTGGTTTAGCTTTATTTTTTATGGATGAATTTCAAGTTAATGTTTTATTTTCAAATAACATAATGATTGATATTGAGGCAGTCATTGATGGAATAAAAGTCTACATGAAATTTGTTTATGGGGATCCTGTCATTGAAAGAAGAGATTTAGTTTGGGAACGTCTTACACGTTTCTCAACAACAAGAGATGGACCTTGGTTCATGATAGGGGACTTTAATGAAATTACCTGCCATGCCGAGAAGGAAGGAGGCAGACTACGTTCTGATAGCTCCTTCTTGCCTTTTCGACAAATGTTAAGTGATTGTGGTATGCTGGAGTTTCCTTTCACAGGGAATATGTTATCTTGGGTGGGAAACAGAGCAGGTAGAACGACAGTTAGATGCCGCCTTGATAGGACTGTGGGGAATGAGAACTGGCATGAAAAATTCCCTCACTCTAAAGTCCAGTATATGAGACTCTGGGGGTCGGATCATCGTCCGATACTAGCTGATATCCTCAGAAAGAAGCCGAGGAGAAATCAGAATTTCAAATTCGATAAGAGATGGTTGGACAACGACGAGCTCAGACAAATTATACTTGAAGGTTGGAAGTCACCAGATCTCCCACCAGGAGCAAGTATTATGAAGCATATTACGAGTTGCCGGAGAGCATTGAGTGAATGGAAAAAGCAGCATAATCTGAATTCGCAGAAGACAGTGGAGGAGCTTAAGGAGAAGGTGGATCGCTTATCTTCAAATGATGATGCTACTTCTGAGGAGATTGCAGCAGCTATTAAGGAGTTATCTGACGCTCTTAAGGCGGAAGAGTTGTTCTGGAAGCAAAAGTGCAGGGTTTTCTGTCTGAGAGAAGGGGATAGGAATACTAAATTCTTTCACGCCCTTACAAAACAAAGGCGAGCTAGGAATCGAATTACCCAGGATGAAGATGGAAATGTTGTGGAGGACGAGGAAGGATTGGTAGCCATTGCTACAAATTACTTCAGACACATCTTTCAATCATCAAATCCAGAGGCAATAGAGGAGGCCCTCTCTGAAGTATCAACCACAATTACCCTAACAGATAATGAGGCCTTAACAGCTCCGGTTACTGAATGGGAAGTCAAGTTGGCTCTTTTCGCGATGCACCCAGAGAAAGCCCTAGGCCCAGATGGTATGACAGCGCTGTTTTACCAAAAATTCTGGGATATTGTCAAGGATGACTTAACTCGTATGGTTAACTAATTCCTATTTGAGGGAGTAGTGCCATCTGGACTAAACGATACCAATATTTGCCTTATCCCAAAGGTAGACAAGCCGAACCAGATGAGTCAGTTACGCCCTATTAGCTTATGCAACGTCAGCTATAAGATTATCTCAAAGGTCTTATGTCAGAGGTTAAAAAAGTTTCTCCCAAACTTAATCTCAGAGACCCAGTCAGCCTTTGTTGCTGGGAGACAGATATCTGACAACATTATGATAGCTCAGGAGATGTTCCATGCCCTAAGAACAAAACCAAGTGGACGGAATAAGAGGATGGCCATCAAAACAGATATGAGTAAGGCATATGATAGGATGGAATGGTCCTTCACTGAGGCCACCATGAGAAAAATGAGATTTTCAGAGGTCTGGATAGCTATGATAATGCGATTTATTACGTCTGTCAAGTACAAAGTCCTCATGAATGGACAACCAAGAGGGAATATTGTTCCGGAGAGAGGTTTACAACAGGGAGATCCTCTGTCCCCTTTCATTTTTATTCTGTGCACGGAAGCGCTCGTTAGCCTTCTAAATCACGCAGAGAATCAAAGAAAGATAACGGGGATGCACATCACGCGTGCGTGTCCCTCGGTATCTCATCTTCTCTTTGCTGATGATAGTCTGTTCTTCTGTAAGGCGGAGCCCCGTGAATGTGAAGAAGTAATGAAAGTGGTCAAGGTATATGGAAAAGCTTCAGGACAATGCATTAATTTTGATAAGTCTTCTTTACTCTTTGGTAAAAGAATCGGTCATGATGTGAGACAAGAGATCAAAGACACACTTGGGATCCAGAATGAAGGAGGCATGGGATCATATTTAGGTATACCAGAGGATATCAGTGGGTCTAAATGTAAGCTTTTTGCCTTCCTTAAGGATAAGCTGAGAGGTAGAGTTAATGGGTGGACTGGCAGATGGCTTTCGAAAGGTGGGAAATAAGTTATGATCAAATCAATTCTGCTTGCTCTCCCGATGTATGTTATGTCTTGCTTTCTTCTCCCTTTGGAGATTTGTGAGAATTTAGCTAGTGCCATTGCACAGTTCTGGTGGAGCTTAAATCCGCCAAAGAGGGGTATTCACTGGTCAACATGGGACAAAATTTGTCTACCTAAAGAAGAAGGCGGAATTGGTTTTAGGTTGCTTCATGAGTTTAACCTCACGTTGTTAGCAAAGCAATTATGGAGACTAGTTCAGAACCCTGACTCTCTGGTAGCTCGTGTTATGAGAGGCCGGTATTACAGATTGAGTACGCATTTGCGTCAAATCAATACTAGTAGCCCGTCATATGTGTGGACTAGTATTTTGGCAGGAAGGGAGTTGTTGCTATTAGGAATTAGACAAAAGGTCCACTCGGGATATGAAATCAAAGTGTGGGAAGACCCTTGGATTCCTACTATACCTGCGAGGCCAGCAACCCCATTGGCACCGGTTATGCATCCGAATATGCGAGTGAGTGATTTGATCAACCCAACAACGAAGACTTGGGATGAGAATAGACTGCAGGATTATATTGTCGGAGCTGATATACCACTCATCAAGAGCATGGCCATTAGTTCTACGCATCGACGAGACACGTACTGTTGGGGTTATACGAGGAATGGACAGTATACAGTTAAATCGGGGTATTGGGTAGCACGAACTCTCTTGAGGGCGGAGTATGATCTCGAAGTGCGTGAGCCTAGCATTACAAGTCTCCAAGCACATGCATGGAAGGTTAAGGCCCCCCAGAAAATTTGCCATCTTATGTGGCAGTTAATAACAGGACATGTGGCGGTTACGAGCATCTTGAACTATAGACATATGAGATGCGATAACCATTGTCCTCGCTGTGGAGAACCAGAGGAAACGATTACGCATGCAATATTTGAATGTCCACCTGCACTACAAGTTTGGGCACTATCATCTACGCCTATCAATCCTGCGTTGTTCCCAATACAAAGCACGTACGCGAATATGGATTATCTATTCTGGAGGAAGAATGCACTGATGGAACCAGAATCGCACAGGGATCCTTATCCTTGGTTGATCTGGTACATTTGGAAGGCTAGGAATGATAAGATTTTCAGAGGTATTGATAGGGATCCACTGGAGGTAGCGCGCTATGCGGAAAGTGAATGTCAGGCATGGTTCCAAGCAAATGAGCAGGAAATTCCGGTTCCCATTGGAGACGGAACAGAGGAAGACCAGACCTTAAGTTTGGAAAATACTTGCTTGGTGGATGGATCCTGGACTTGCTTTCAGTGGTTGTGGATGGGTGTTGAATGATAATTCAGGGAATAGTAGCTTAATGGGGATGCGTAATTTTGATCAAGTGGAGTCGGCGCTGCACTCAGAGTTGGAAGCACTGCGGTGGGCAATGGAGAATATGCTTCAACATTCGCCATGTCAGAGCTTTGGAACTGATTGCAAGGAGATGATTGAGATGCTCAAGAACCCTCATGCTTGGCCAAACTTCTCAACAGAGCTAGAAAGACTAGAGTCACTGATGGTCTGTTTCCCCGATTTCAAGATTTGTTATGTTCCTAGAGTTCAGAACGGTGTTTCTGATTCTCTAACTAAGACAGCTAGGTCCTTTTATCGTAAGCTTGTGTACGTTGGTTGTTCTATTCCGGTCTAGATTCCCAGACCACCTCGAGTTCCTTAAGTAATAGATCAGACGTTTGATGTCAAAAAAAAAAAAAAATGTTGAGCTAATATGTTTTCTCAACCCGTCTAACACATGATAAATATGTTTCATTCTTTATAGATACTTTCTGTCTATATTTATTTCAATTTGATTTTATGTCGGGAGAACTTTATATTCTTATTTGATAAAATGGTTGACAATGTTTCACTGGGTTTAAATACCTTTGCTTGTACTCGCCATACTATTTTGAAAAAGTTTGACATTTCTCAAATTTATTATTTATTACGGAAATCATATTAAATTTTCGATAAGTGATAGATATGTATGTGATGACAATGATAAATAGGGCTGCGAAGATTGTACCAGATAATATATAACTTCAATTCGATTAGCATTAAAAAAATGGAAGTTTGATTGGCAATGTACTGGGAATATTTGGGTGTAAAATTTAAAAATTTTAAGAACACAAATAGGATCTATTAAAAACATATTAAATGTTGAGAATATATGATAGTTGAATGGTCATTGTTGTATTTTTAGAGGTTAGCTAAGTTGCCGGAGGAACCTTCTCACCACAGGTTAAACTGTTCATGTGGTCAGCCATAAAAGATGCTCTTCCTTTAGGAGAAAACCTACAGAAAAGAAGTTTCAGTGCGGACACAAACTGCCCAAGTTGCAACGCAAAAGAAACCAAGACTCATATATTTTTCAACTGCCCTTAGCGGAAAATGTTTGGAATCTGGTACCTTTACTTCATACAGTTCACATAGCTGTGGAAAGGGACTTCAAAGAAGCTACAACGCTGTTCCAAAGTGGTGTGTTACAGTTCACTTTCTGATTCTTTAGCAAAGTCGGCCGCTCGTCGACGGTCGATCAATCTCATGTAATACTTTGGGCTGAAAAATCCTGGACTTGGGTCCTTTTAATTTTCAAGTACTTTCGTGACAAAAAAGCTAAGTTGCTGGATTGTGGGTTGATCCAAAAAATAAAAAAAAATATTTTAAATAAAAGATGAGCTTTTGATTAATCTCACTAATAATAAATACCATCTATTACTATTAAAAGGAGCATATAAAGGATTCTTAGGCTATCCACATAGGCAGTTTTAGTTGACCAATAAGAGGGCTTCTATCTTCCACGTTGGACACGGTTTATTGATCCCAAACCAGTTTGGTTTTCGGTCTGATTTTTAAATATGATTTTTGGTTACTTCCGATTTGGTCAATGGGTAAGGTTGCGGAGAATCCTAGAAATCAGTTCTGCCATGACTTTTCCACTTTCCAAACTCAAAATTTCCAGTTACCTTGAAACACTACTAATCAATCAATGATGATCTATAAACTCTTCTTTCGTTTCACCTCCCGTAGATCCTCTTTGCTGTACACATCCCAAAATCGCTTTCAAACGGAATCAGTTTTATATTTTGCTGATGCTGACGGGAAATATGTCCGCACCACCGAACAACTCTCCCGTCGCCGTGTATTTCAACGACGTCTTGCTCAGACCAGCCGGATCAGAGCTACGATTTCGGTTAATTCAACACAAATCAAACTATCCCCACCGTAGCTGTTTAGATGTAAGTTTATGTGCATTAGTTATATCCATTCTGGAGATTTGATTTGCGTCAGTTCTGTTTTAAATTTTTAATTCATAGGTTTGGTTTTATGAATTAACTCTAAATCGGTCAGTGAGACAAGCTTTAAACTTTTGAATGGTGCTTTCAACCTGCAGTGTACTCAATGTCTAGCTGAAAATTGTCATAAATCCAATCACTTTGGATTGGTTTCGAAGGAGAAAAACATAACAAAGCATCCTCAACTCACCACGGCGCGGAGCGCAGTAAGGTACACTCCAAAGGTTAACTACAAAGAGATATCAAACCTTGTGAATTTCCCATGGGCCTACGCCGGAAAACAAATTATGTTTCTGCAATTTCTCTTATTTTTATGAACTTTGAAAAGGGGATGATATCATTGATAAGTCTCTTTTACCAGGTTTACATAATTGACTTATGACTTGCCAGACAATATCTTAATGCCAACACCAACTACTCACATCCCTTACAAGTATTTGTTACTCCCTTGTGATCCATTTGTAGATGCTAAACTATCTATGTTTAAGAGTTAAGGTCATATTATATAACTTATTGCCTTTATTTTATACAGAGATAACATAAACTTTTCAGGGACTGCACGATATGACTGTTGCAATAAACATTGGAAATGGTAAGATATTTTTTCTGTATGTAAGATAATCTATCTACCCTCATGTATTTTTGTTTCTATTTGACAGAACAGAGTATTTCGATGCTTTTAGCCCATAAATGTTGTCAGTAAATGACTTGATTTACTTTGGTGTAAATTTTTAAGTGCTAATGCTCAGCAACTTGAATCATGTAGGATCACGCTGATCCAACTAGAACAAGAGATTAAACGGGTCAGATCGCAAGTAAAAAGTCTATTTGTCTTTTCGTATACAAGTATGTACACATGTTATTATTTATTCCACCATATCTTAAAGTAACTATTTTGATTATTTTTTTAGAGCGTATTCATCGGAGGGTTTCTTATAGGAGGAGAACAACAGCAAGGTGGACTGGACGATCTCTTATAGGAGAAGATTAACAGCAAGGTGGACTACCATTGGTCCCGGAAACATGTGCTCTGGTATGTAACAGTTTCATATATATGACTGAAAAAAACGTAGCTTCCAAAAACTCAAAATTTGTGAAAATTTGAGGAAATGCAATGTGAAGCAGAAGGAGCGGTGTTGGTTATGGAATACACGTGTTGTCTGAAGTAACAGCAGAGGCTGTTTGCCGATCGAATAAGTGTGGCGACTCAAGAGCACCTGGCTGAGTACAAGCTTAGGATGTAAGTTGATGTGTGTGGAGAGGAATATATTTCAAGGCAACTTCAGAGCAATAATGTTTACCCGAATTAGATGCTTCTTTTGGCCATATTCTTTTTTTTTTGCAGAGATTTATGGATGATGAATTGGAGAAAGTAAAATGATTCACAAGAGAATTACAGTTCCATTCAGAGAAAAGTCGAAGATCATGGCTGATATGGTGAATTTTGAGGGTCTTTAGCTAAGTTCTACTATCACGAGGCTACAAGAGTCTTCTGATGAAGAGTGCTCTCTCAGGAGCTTGGTAAATTCTATAAGGATTGAACTTGAGGACATGAGGAGAGAACGTGAAGAGCTGCAGATGAGAGAAGCATAGAGTTTAGAGATTGAGGAGGGGAAGAAGGTGAAAGCTCTTAAGGAAGAGAGCTTGAAGCTTGAGGAGATGAAGTTAGAAGCTGTGGGAGCAAGAAACGAAGCTGAAGAGATGAACAGCAAGATAGAGAGTCTGAAGCAAGAAACAGATTCCGCTATGATAGCTGCTGAGGAAGCTGAAAAGAGACTAGAGTTTGTTATAAGAGAAGTTTAACAGGCCAAAGTGGCTGATGAGAAAGTGCGCGAGGAGATGAAGATGATATCTCAGAAGCAAGAGAGCAAGAAACATGAAGAATCATTTGCTTCAAAGATAAAGATTACAGTATTAGAGTTTGAATCTTTGTAAGGAGCAGGTGAAACAGAGACTGCAATGGAACAGAAGTTGGCAGATATAGCAGCTGGACTACAAATCTTTCATTTAGTTTTCAATAGCTACTATCGCATTTAATTTCCAGACCTCTCTGCTAATGTTGTCGTGTGTTGATCATTTGGACAGGACCAAATAAACAACGATGAGATAATCATCTCATCTGAATTACTTGATATGTTACACTTTTAACTAATAAACAACGATGAGATATCAGATCTTATTCACCACGAAGTTCACATAAAGAGAAAATAATCATGTACTTTTATTAAAGAGGCTAAAGGAAAAAAAATTAATGTCCATTTGGTAAACCAATGTAATCAGATTTGCTCCCGAAAATCCATTTCTTCTAGGCTTAGATATTTTACCCGGAGCAAAAAACTTGAATCGGAATCGACCTAAAAATATCAAACCCCAAATCGAACTGGAAATCTATAAGTACCTATTGGGTCCAAAAATTTGGTATCCGAAAGAACCAGAACCTAAAATAACCAACTCGAATAGATCCGGATCCAAAAAGAACCGACCTCAATAGACCCAACCGCTAAGAAACGATTCGTATCAGACTTAAAACATAAATATCCAAAATTATGATTTTGTGTTCTATTTTCTATATTTTATTTTAAGATTTACTTGAAATATCTTTTGTTACCAATCTTTGTTATTATTTTGTAGCGTTTTCAAGTAATATGAAGCTTTGGATGTAAAATTTAGAGTTTAAAAATGTTTTATTTTAACTACTTATAGTTTATTTTGAGTTATTTTGCAAAATTTTAGATATATATGACAAATTCGACTAAATTTGATGGAGTTTAGGTATTTCATGTTTATTTTTAGATGCTAAATACTCGAACCCGATATGAGACTTGCAAATTATGGATATTTTATGGGTATTTTAATTATAGATCCGAACCGACTCGGATCTGATAAGAAACGACCCGAACATGAACTAAAATTTTACAAGTACCTATTGGATCCAAATATCTAGGACCGAAGGATCCGGACCTAATTTGCTCTATAATTTTCATTAAGCAGTAACTATAAGACGAGCAAAAGCAGGCAAATTTTAGGTGAATAAGTGTTTCTATATATATTTGAAATTATTTATGCAAGATTTATATTGTCAAATGGCCTTTGATGTAGCAACTAAAGATGTTTTTATTTATTCCCAAATCTAACATTACAACATTTTTTAAAGAAGCATATCATTCATATTGTTTATATATATATATATATAATATATTGTATAGTTAAACTTATAATTAGAAACAGAAAAAATAGAATGTTAAATTAAATAGAAAAGGATAATGATTGACAAAATAATTGTAGTTAATGCAAGTTAGAGTTTCATAAGTAATACTAATAATGAATAATTCTTTTCTATAAAATATAGATTTTTTAGTTTTTTATACAAAATCCTCATTTTAATTTCGGTATAAATAACTTACATAATATTTACTGTAATATATTTTTAATCTGTAGTTTTATATTTTCTATCTTCAAAATGTTGGTAGAAAGTACTCACTATCAAAATATAAAAATTAAGTATATAAAATGAATTGACTTTTATTTAAATTTAAAATGATATTATATAAATTTAAGATTGAATATAAATTGTTGTTAGGAATAATGTTTATTTATTTTATTTATTTATAAATAGGATGATATTAATTTATCTTTACCATCAATGTTTTGAATACCAAACCGAGCATTTACTTGACATTGCAGTTAGGTCAATAGTCACACCGATCCAACTGGATTATAAACTTAAATTAATTTTAAGTTAAGTATCTATATATATATATATATATAACTATAGAATTATTTTATAAGACTTTTTTATCATTTTTTGAAGTTAAAATGATACTAAAATAAAATGAAAACTTCAAAAATAATATAAAATACAATGAAAACTAATTTATTTGAATAGATATTAAAAACCAATACAGGTTTTGGACAGTGTCCTACCAAATAACACCAAATATTCGAAGCTAGAATGCAATCGCTATGAAGGATATCTTTTCACTTCCAGTTTACTATACATTTATTTATTATTAATAAATAAACAGATTTCTATTACTAATAACTGCTCACTAACTTATTTTAATTAATTTTCAGGTTCCAGCTCAAAACACTTTCACCCCATCTACATCCTCTACCTCGAGAATACAACCTATAAATTTATGTTCTTTGGGACTTTATAAATTTGTTCTTCTTGATTAAGATAACTATCATATACTTCTAAACATTATTTAACAAAGGTTTTTATTTCATAACTGGTCTATTATTTCAGCAAATTTTATTTATGAAATACAAACTCAAAACATCAAACATTATTTACTACCTGTTTTTTCCAAATGAAGTTCTTTGGCTGACATTTTTGGCCGTTATTAAAAAAATATTATGTATAAAACACCTGTTAACAAATATTAGCATCTCGGTTTCCTAAAAAATTTATAAAAAACTATATCTAACAAATATATAATGACAAAAAATGAATTTTTCCTACAAAGTAACCCGGGCGTAGCCCGGGAAAAGGATCTAGTTGTACATAATATATTTTGAATTTGGTGATGTCGATGTATGTAAAATATTTTCACTATTTAATGTAATATAAATTATATAATAATATTTTATGAATGTTTCGTTTTCAAAAAATCTTATCAGAATTTGCGTTATTGATATCTTAGGCAATGATAGGTCCTAATCTATTAATTTAACGTAGTATATAGATATTTTGATTATTAAGATATTTTTAAAAAAATCTAGAAAAAAACATGTCACATTTTTTAAACGTACAGTGGTTGAGTGTTATGCGAAAGATAATTTAAAAATAAAATTTAATCTCCTAATAAATTTCATGAAATATTTTTCTATGAGATTGTGTTTAATTAATGTTATAATATGTTCAAATTTATTAGATATCCTTTTCTTAAGCTAAATTGAAAAACTATAAAATATATATTGTTGAAGAAGAAAAATTAATTAAGTTTATTATTTATAATTAATTAGTTTTGAAATCGATTTAGTAAGTATGTTTAAAATTAAAAAAGACAATAAATGCTGAAAAACGATTAGTTAGTATTTCAATGGCATTATGTGTAATTAAATAGTTAGTTTAAGGTTAATTTATATTTATACTTCAGTTGTGCAAACGTGCAGATGTTTGTTTTCAGTTTTGTATACATAAATATTTATTTTAAATTATTAGTGGTATACATTTATAACGTTAATCATATATTTAAATGTTTATATTACTTTTTCAAATAAAATAAACTTATAATTTACTTGTTGTAATTAATAAACTGTTTAATATAGTCACTTATATTTGTCCTTTCTTATTATATATTTATTTTATTAATAAATATATGCATGAAACAACATATTTGAAAATTATTTTATATTTCATTTATGTTAAATTTGGACCCGTCCTTCAAAGGTAGATTTCCTTTTAGGAATATTTTTTACTTTTATTTATTTATTATTATTATTATTATATAATAGATAAAATAGAATATAATATTATTTCTTATTTTATAAACGATAACTATATATATTTATGCATAATAATAACTCATTGCTAATAACAAATTTAGTGAAATATTTACATAACTTTTTGAAATTAAGATATTGTAAAATTACTTTTTAATATGTTTGTTAGAATTTATATATATATAATGACGAAATTTACTGAAAATATTTACAGATAATTTTATATTTATATATATAAACTAATCACAAAATTTAGTGAAAACATTTACAGAATTTTTTTTAAAAATAATATATTGACAAAATATTTTGAAGCATATTTTTGATTATATAAATTTAATATTAATATTTAAAATTAAAAGATATCAAAAGATATTATAATAAGTTGATAATTTAATAACTAATCCGATTTTATAGGAGTCGATGGTTATATTATGAATGATATACTATCATTAAATTATATTATTAGTAATAAATGAATAATAACTAATTTCTAGTGAGGGTCCTTTTTTTAATAAATGAATTGTGACTTCTTTTTTAATATATAAGACTAGATATTGACCCGCGCTTCGGAAGCACTGATATTGTATCATTTCATATAATATTAAATGAAAATATGGGAGTCTTGGTTCTATTTATAGGAGGTTATATTTATAAATGTGTAATGTTAAATTGAACACCATTTTTGAGAAAGTTGTCTAAGTTGTTGACATAGTGATTCTATCTCAATTTATTTTAATAGTATAGATGATTTTTTTTTTTTAACTTTAAAGTCAAAATATACTATGATTTCTGTTTTTTCTCAGATTTTAAGTTATGAATAAATATATTTTGTACACAAGCATAATTTGTAAATGGACCTAGATTTTGACTCGCGTTTTGAAAGCGCGGGATAATTTTTCAGTGAAAATTTTATATAATCGCAATTTCTCTTCATTAAAATAGATTTTAACATAAAATCGTAACCCGCAGTCCAAACTTAACCCAAACTAAAAAAAAACGATCCATATCCGATATGAAATGTAAGATATATCAAAATGAATCTTGTAGGATGGTTTCAAAACAATATCTGAACCCGAAGTGTTATTAGCCGAACCCAAACGAATAACACAAAAAAAACTAAAAAACTCTAAAAAAATAATCTAAAAACGATCCAAATGTCTATATTTATCACATATGTAAATATTTGATACATAAATAAGTATCTCAACTATTTAATTCTAAATTTATTTTGAAATGAAATCTAATTAAATAAGTACCTTAAATATCTATTATATATAGATAAGTATTTGTTTCTTATGTTTTTCTTTGCAATTTTGGATTTAACTTCGGATATATCCGATCAGAACCCAAATAACTCAAAATCGAAAGATATAATTACTTTATGATGAAGAAAAAGATGAAAAAAATAGTGTCCCGGATCTGCGGTCGAACCGGTAAACCCGATGACCCGGTATATATTTCAGTTCGTGGTTTAACAAAAGTCAATTATTTAAAAAACTTGGTAAAACCCATAAAACCGGTGAAACCCGGAACCTGACCACCGGTTGAACCACTGGTTGAACCAATAAGCAACTTTTAATTATTTTTTTGGATTTTTCAGTTACATTATTATAATCTTTTTTGTATTCTATTTAAAAAGTAAAGTTGTTAATTTTTTTTTTCAAAAATAAAAAGATCATATGACCATATGGATTATAAATATATTAACAAAACTAGTTGATGTCATTAACATTATTTTATTTTGTTATAGTTAATTACAACTAATATTTTACTTTTGGCATATTTTGAATAAATTTGTGTTTTAGTATTCAAATTGTACATTTAAATACTTATAGATTTCAAGTCTTGATATGTTTTATTATGTGTCGTAAGTCTTACCTTGTTAAAAAGTCTAATTTTTCTGATATTTTGTATGTGGAATTAAAAAATAAAAAATTAAATTTAAGTAAAGTTAAGTATCTTCCAAATGTTTTTTCAAAACATAAAATATTCTTATATGTTGACCTCGCCCGAGGTCAACCCAATAACCCATGATCCGGTAAGTTATCCGGTTCAGTTTTCGTGGTCAAGTTTCAAAACACTGTTTTAGAAAGTGCTATAAATTAGAACTAAAACTGAATTGCTATATTCAAACATGATTTATACTTATAAATTTACCAAAAATAACCTACGATATGATATAAAATAGAACAAAATTCAAATGTCCAATATGTATCCAAACGGGTATATGGTCGTCCAAAATTAACTTAAAATTTGATATAGAATGTACAATCACATAAAATAATAGAAAAATTAACTAAAATATATTATTAATGTTATAGAAAAGTGCAGTGTATATAAAAGTCCACTGTCAATTTTTTGTATGGATATATATATATATATATATATATATATATATTGCGATCCGCGTGGATTTGGTTATTTATATTTATAAACTATGTTTTATATTAAGAAAAGTACATGAAGTTTATCATATTATTTAAACTTTGGTGTTATATGCTGTTTTTTGAATGAATTGATTATTTTCATGGTTCTCTCAAATCACACTAAGCATGTAAGAGTTGTCTACATGTAAATTGTTTTGGTTATTTGTAAAATTTGTTAGTTGATTTTCAATCTACAATCTACATACATCAGATAGCGATTTGGAAGACACAGCAAACGACAAAATACAATTTCCACTATGACTCCAATTAAAAAAAAAAAGAATGAATAATATTCAAAAAAATATCACACAACTTCTAAACAAAGATGCAAAAGAAAAAAAATTGAAAACACATCATACGTATAACATAGTGGTTTCAATAAGACTAAGGCAATTTTCTAAAATCTTTACAGTTAATTAAAAAAAATTAGAACACAAAAAAACCTTCAAACTCCTTTCCCCTCTATGGTTCAAAGAGAGGGTTCACTATAACCTTAGCCGATTCGATTAGAATTCTCCATCTCCATTTGAGTAAGGTTTGGACCTCGTTGCTAGTCCATACTGGTTGGATTACTTACTCAGTTACTCCCATGTCGTGTTGTACACTTGAGTTCCAAGTGCCAGCTGTATGTATACATTGTTTCGACCCGGTCTCATCCATTATGTAAGATCTGATAGTGATACGTTTCCTTCTAAAGGATACACAATCTTCTTGTTTTCACACCAAAACTAACATATAAATTAATAACTATATTTTTCAACGTGAAAAAAAATATTAAATGGCTGACTCCTAAGAGAAAGGATATAATAAGCTACTTGGCTCATGTGAGGTCTGCGTGTAGGGGAATGGCGTCGAACATGACTTAGAGCCATCTCCTCTCTGTCATACTCTTATTCATATTTGTATTGTATTGGTCAAACTCCCAGACTCAAGTCTTCTTGCTTAGATGCTCTATTAAGCAATGGTCGTGCATTGTTTCCATTATTTACACATAACATTCACTACATACAATAGTCAAATTTGAAATAAGTCTAGATTATTATTTTGCAAGTCATAGTAGTAAGTACCAGTCAACTAAGTTGTGATCGGAGATTGTTTGCATCAACATGTTGATGCCCCGTTATGAGCTGCAAAAGTACGACACCAGATGAGATAACGTCAGACTTCTCAATGAATTTTCCCCTTGCAGGGAATTCAAGAACCACATACATACAAAAATAGAACCTAAATGACAAGCACTCACAAAAACTGGATAAACTGTTACATACTTAGCTTCAAGATTATCTTTTAACCAAAGGTTCCCATCACGTGTAGATACATGAGTGTTTGTATCAGAAACAATCTTGGATGACCAAAAACAGTAACTTGAAAAACATAAAAGAGATTCAGTAACCAAACATAAAAAACACTTCACAAACATTATTACGAATAGGAAGAGGGTCTTGGATATTTATAATACGAAGAGGTTAAAGGGAGAGGTGCTTAGGTTATTGGGAAACCTTGGGCATACTCCAAATTGTATCCCAACAGATTTTCTAAACTATAAAATCGATATCATCTATACTATTAAAGTTGAAGTACAAAAATAAAGTGTTTGGAAACATGAATAAGAAAATTTTAAAAGTTTGACTGGAAACATAGATAGCATACAAACCTAATAGGCTTATTTATTAAAATAAAGATTACTGTGACCCAAAGTACCATTATTATTGTTTTTGGGTTTTCTATCATTACTATTATTTTATTTCTGAAAATTATTTATACATATATGTCCTAAACCCAAATCTTATATCTTCAATGTTTGGATGAATGCTGATATTATTATTTTAGAGTTTAAGATTAGGATTTAAAGTTTGAATTTAGAATTTATGGTTTGGATTCATGATTTAGGGTCTAGATTATGGGTTTAGGTTCTAGGGTTTGAATTCAAGGGTTTGAATTCAAAGTCTAAAGTTTGGATTTATGATTTACGGTTTAGAGTTTAAATTTTAGGCTATAAAGTTTTGGTTTAGGGTATAGCATTGGGTTTAGGGTCTAGGGTTTAGATTTTAGGATATAGGGTTTAGATTTGGGGTATATGATTTGGGTTTCGGGCCTAGGTTTGGGTTTTAGGGTATAGAATTTTGATTTAGGACATAAGGCTAGGGTTACGGTTATGATTTAACATTTAGTTGGTGCGTTAACGTTGTTAAAATTGGCGTTATTATTATTATTTTTTAGTTATTTTGATTTTTTTTAAATACTTAATATTTTTTTTCATTAATCTGTATGGCGATATCTATACTATTAAAGTTGAAGTACAAAAATAAAGTGTTTGGAAACATGAATAAGAAAATTTTAAAAGTTTGACTGGAAACATAGATAGCATACAAACCTAATAGGCTTATTTATTAAAATAAAGATTACTGTGACCCAAAGTACCATTATTATTGTTTTTGAGTTTTCTATCATTACTATTATTTTATTTCTGAAAATTATTTATACATATATGTACTCGTGTTTTAAATGTATTTAGAATAAATCAAGAATAATATATATTATATTTATATAATTTATATTGACTATTGTTATAAGTTTTTAACAGTGATATACTAGCCTTCCAATTCTTCATTAAAAAAATAACTTAAAATTTTGACTAAAATGTTTAGTGTATATAACTTTGCACCAAAATTAGCCAAAAAAACTTTATAAACTATTATTAAAATGTTTACGGGTCACAACATTTTACCGATGCCCCTTACACAATACAGTGATGAAATACAATGTTTAAACAATATACTATTACTTAGTAAAAATGGAACTATTATATTGTAATTTTTGAAATGTTTATATATACCATAAAAACAAAGATCCGCCCAGTCGGGCGGGTTATGATCTAGTATATTGTTAAAATTGTTTTCAGAAATAAAATAATAGTAATGATAGAAAACTCAAAAACAATAATAATGGTACTTTGGAATAAATCAAGAATAATATATATTATATTTATATAATTTATATTGACTATTGTTATAAGTTTTTAACAGTGATATACTAGCCTTCCAATTCTTCATTAAAAAAATAATTTAAAATTTTGACTAAAATGTTTAGTGTATATAACTTTGCACCAAAATTAGCCAAAAAAACTTTATAAACTATTATTAAAATGTTTACGGGTCACAACATTTTACCGATGCCCCTTACACAATACAGTGATGAAATACAATGTTTAAACAATATACTATTACTTAGTAAAAATGGAACTATTATATTGTAATTTTTGAAATGTTTATATATACCATAAAAACAAAGATCCGCCCAGTCGGGCGGGTTATGATCTAGTATATTGTTAAAATTGTTTCCATTTTGAAAGCTTCAATATATTCAGTGGGTGTTGCTCACGATAATATTATTAGTTTACTAGTGGTTGGCCCGCCCTACGGGCGGGTGAGTGTATAAAAAAATTATTTAATATTAAAATATATTTAATTTTATAAAATAGTTAAAATTTTACTTTAATTGGATAATAAATATAATATTTTATTTTAAAATAAAATTATAAATTTCATTAAGTTTTCTTAGTTAAGCTGAAAGGACCACTAATACTTTTTTGTTAGNTACTAGTGGTTGGCCCGCCCTACGGGCGGGTGAGTGTATAAAAAAATTATTTAATATTAAAATATATTTAATTTTATAAAATAGTTAAAATTTTACTTTAATTGGATAATAAATATAATATTTTATTTTAAAATAAAATTATAAATTTCATTAAGTTTTCTTAGTTAAGCTGAAAGGACCACTAATACTTTTTTGTTAGAGGACACGAATATGAAATGATTAAAAATTAAGTAAATATAATGATTTATATTTATTATTTTTAATTTCTGTTCCACTTTGATATAATTTTTTTAAAAAAATCTAAAGTATGAATAACTAATATTTTTTTCTGAAATTTATAAGAGTATAATTTTAATACTATTATAATAAGTAAGTTTCTCACATATAAATCAATTTAAAATGTAATTTAATGTGAAAAAATTATTCCACCTCCAAGATAAATCAATTGAAAATGTAATGTAATATGAAAAAATTAAAACTTATATTTCAAATAATATATAAATAATTTAAAAAATAATAATTAATATATACTATTTAACAACACATGATAAAATACATGTTTGTTTCAGTTTAGTTTAGATTTTTATGTTATAATGGCTTTTCTTTAATTGTTTTTACTAATTATGTTTTCTAAATTATTTCAGCAATTGTTGAACTTTATTTAATAACAAAAAATTATTTGTTGGAAGTTTTCCTCATACTATTTGAAAATACTTTTATAGTTAAAAATTTTATAAGAGTATAATTTTAAGAAAATTTATAAGAGTATTACATTTTTTTGTTAGAGGACACTAATATGAAATTAAAAATTTAAGAAAATATAATGATTTATATTTATTATTTTTTAATTTCTGTTTCACTTTGATATAATTTAAAAAAATCTAAAGTAAGAATAACTAATATTTTTTTTCTTAAATTTATAAGAGTATAATTTTAATACTATTACAATGAGTAAGTTTCTCACGATAATAAATTATTCCACCTCCAAGATAAATCAATTGAAAATGTATCCAATTAGCCGGTGAAAACTCATATATATATATATATATATTACAACAATAATTTCCGACTCTCTTATGCCCCTATCTCTGTTCGAAGAACTGATGGATTCTGATAAGCCGATACCAACCGAGCTGTTTCGGTTCCGCAACTATGACCAGATATTGGCATTAGCAAATACCAACAGACAACTACAATGTATGCTTTTATCTTCTATATCTAACACTTGGACACGTTTCCATAATTGGACTTTTAAAATTGCAAGATATACTTGGTGAGCTTACTGGTAGGTATCAGGAGCACAATCAACAATCAGCGATGGGACACACAGCTCACAACATGTATGCTTACTCTTCGTATAGAAAGGTACACGCTAAAGTGAAAACTCTAGTTGCGAGAATCAGCGGTGGAAGGCTTACCTTCAGTGCATATATTATCCTTGACGCCGATCAGTACTCCGGCGAGAGGACCTAGCTCCTCGCCTCTGGTCGATCTTTTGAGTGGTTGTCAGAACGCTCTCTAAAACATGGACGAAGCATTTGAGGTAAGGTTCAGTGAGACGATGTCGAAGAAGTGATGACGTTCATCGCAGAAAACAAAACGTCGTAACGTTTGTCGAAACCTCTCCCATGGTTTCTTTTAGTCTGTGATTTCCCAGCCGAAGAAGGAAAAGGGTAAACCTAAGCGGAAAAAAAAAATCATAGAATGAAATGGGCCTCAAATAATCAAAGTACACATACATATGCATACGGTATATCATTTTCATATGATGTATGTAAGATACACAAGGATCTATTCTTATTTACATATATATATTTTGTATACAAAGTTATGTACATTTATTTCCAGGTTAAACACTGAAGTGAGAGCTTACAACGAAGAGAAGAGAAGACAAACCATTGTCTCACTTGATAGTGTTAAGACACATCCTTCAAAGGCTTAAACGCAGCCAAAACAACGGCTACTTTACACGCAAGAAACCCCAAAGTCCCCACCGGAATCTCTCTAGGAGTGACTGCAAATGCAGAGGAACCTTCTCCAGAGTAACCTCTGACTGCTAAAAGCGACAATCCTACGACCAATGTGAGGCTTAAAACAGGAATCTTGAGTCTTCCGCTGAGGACTTGATTGGAGTTTTTGGATGAGGAAGACGATCCTGGTGCTTGCAGTTCATCTACTGATCTCTGTAGAAGCAGCAAGTAGAGAAATCCAACTGTTCCACCAAAGAAGAAAGCAATGGCGGAGAGAGTTTCAAGATTGCGTACTCTTTCATGCTTTGCTCGCTGGAAACAACTGTACGGTCAAGATAGCTGAAGATGAAGAGCTTTGATCTGAGTCAGCGAGTTCAATGATGCGTGAAGGTCTGAGTTCCGCCATTGACAGGTCACTGCTCTCTCCAAGCAAGATCTCACCGACTTCAACATGGGATACTGACATATTCATTATTGCTAAGTTAATGGAAGTGGGCCAAACAAACTTCGAGCAAATTAAAACTAATGTCCACAGTAATGTTCTAAAACATGATAGAAAGAATTGATCCCTTCAAGTGAGGGAAATGACAACTCAAGTATGTTCTGGAGGCTTTTGGACACACTACAAATTATTTAAGCTCCAAGCCTATTAAAAAATAACTTATGGAGCAGACAACTTTTATCTCAAACCTGAAATACAAACAGAGTGATATACCCATATAAAAACTTGTAACTTACTAAAATCCAATATACATGTTCAATTAAATTCTATACCAGAAATGCGTTTTTGCAATCAAAAAGCTACTCTATGATAATATTTCAAGAGGAAGACAAACTGTACTCATTCACCTGAAAAGTGGCAAGTCTTAGTTCATCAGTCACATAGATTTGGTGAAGAGAGATGTTACCAGCTTGGAAAGAGGGGCACTTTTCCCATTTCGATTTGCAGACATAAGAATCATAGTTTAGAGATAAGAGTCATTCTTCAACAATATTCCTCATATCCTCTTTTCGTTCTTATCCATTATCTCTGACGCATCGGATAAGACGTTCCTCTCGGTGATGCTCACGAGAAAGGCATCAAACTCTGATAAGATAGGGATTACAATTTGATTAATAATACTACTCAAGAGATAGAGAAAGAGGCTAGAGTAAAAAGTGTACACCTTGAGATGATCGAAGGCGTCATAGGGAGTACCAATGTAACAAAATCATATTTAAGAGGAACCACCAAACATATCTAATTTGAGGAGCTATCGTTGTTTCCATTGAAGAAACTACAGCTGTAGTAGACACAATTTATGAAGTAGCCATAGCTGGAATCGAAGCGTGATGAAGTTTTTATTTAGGGATCTCGTAATCTCGTAATGGCAGAGAAGGAACTGTTTTATAGTGAAAAATCTCAAGCGGGCTACCTTTGATAGTAATGACAGATGTTTAATTCACAGAAAATGGGATGAGTAGGGGTAAGCATAAACGGATGACGTTACAGAGGTGATTTTCTGAGTTGTTAGGAGACGAAGAGCGAGGGAGGAGGAGTAGAAACCTAAAAAGAAGATGAGCGAGATGGGAAGAAAGGCCCACAAAGAAAATCATTAGTAGCCTAAAAAGAATAAGCTGAGTTGAGAGTTTTCACGTAAAGAAAGTGGACAGGTGGCAAAAAATGCCCTTAGGTGATGGCTGACGTGGACGATGGAGAAGGGAGAAATCTCTGTTTTATTATATAAGATTANGAGGAGTAGAAACCTAAAAAGAAGATGAGCGAGATGGGAAGAAAGGCCCACAAAGAAAATCATTAGTAGCCTAAAAAGAATAAGCTGAGTTGAGAGTTTTCACGTAAAGAAAGTGGACAGGTGGCAAAAAATGCCCTTAGGTGATGGCTGACGTGGACGATGGAGAAGGGAGAAATCTCTGTTTTATTATATAAGATTAGTTGAATCTCTTCCACCGTGATATTAGGTAACTTGTATAATCTTTTGGCAAATCTTTTTTAGAAACAAACTGTATCGATTAATGACTAAGTAGGTAAAAATCAAAATATTTCTTAACATCTATTTAATCGATTTTAATAATAGAATATTAATAACGCTAAAAATCTGGACTAATAAGTTGGTTTAGTCGAGTTACCCATGGTGTGAGTATGTTGAGTTATATATATTCTTTCAAATTTAAATTGAAATATAATTATTTTTATTCTAATTAAATCAAATCACACTAGTTTTATTTACTGTTTAAATGTGCATGTATTTTCATAATATTTATCAAATTATAATTTGATTTTTTTTTAAAAAAAATATTAAAAATAAATTGATGCTTAATTGGAAGTTACATAAGTAACTGTAACTGATAATGTTTTGGAATATGACGAACACATATCAAAATTTATAATAATTAAAGTATTTTATAAATTCTAAATAGTTTTATGTTTTAGATTTAGTGAAAGGTAATCTGAAAATTATTTTAAATAATATTAAAAATAGGAATTCAGATTTACTTGAGTATTCTGGTTATGGGTATATTAAATTCTGCAAACATAACGAAAACATTAAATTAAAAAGCAAACTACATATTCAGAATTTTTTTAATAATGATAAAATATAATCTATCTACCTCATATAAAGTATATATTTTTATTCTATTTGAAAGGATTTTGTAAGAATTTGATCATCAAAATATGATTATTGTAAAAAAACTATTTTTAGTTTTCGTTTTTAATACTGAAACATTAGCACTAAAATATTTTTTAACAATATAACTAAACTGTAACAATTTTTTTTTTCTAAGCAATTAGGCAAAGAGACACTAAACTACATCCTGACCCGAGAGTCACCTCGAAAGGACTGAATCAACATATACCATAGCAGAAGGCATATTCCAAGCACCACGTGCCAGTTTATCAGCCATTATGTTTTTTGCCCTTAAAAATATGTTGAATGGTGAAAGCATGAAAAAATTCCTTACAGCGTAGAAATTCCCCCATATGTGTAGTGAACGCCGGCCATTCTATAGGTGTAACACCATTTTTACCAGTTGAGAATAGTCTGTTGCAAAAACTACTTCTGAAATCTTGAGGGACTTCATGCATTTCATCGCCCAGATCAACGCTTCACATTCTGCATGTAAGGGTGATAGACTCCTACGGATATTCATGGCACCCATCATGGTATCAGTTTTTCCTTCTCTCCTATAAAACCAACTTTGGCCTGTAAGATCATGTTCCTTCCTTGCTTCATCAATATAGCACCAATGGTTGCAATGAGAAATTTGATCTGTAGAAAAAGTATAAGAATCCCTCATCACTGTATCTTGTATTTGGGCTTCAGCCCATAAAATACCTTCTATCTCCGCGAATCGCAGAATATTTCATGTTTTATTTTTGTACATTTTATTATTCCGATTTTTCCAAACTGTAAAAATTGATTAATATTTATTTTTACTTATTAATATGTTTGGGTCATATTGTAACTTATATGTATAGAATACATAGTGTATTATTATAAAATATATGTTCTTATTGTAATAGATCTTTGATTTTAGGTATAAGTTGGATTAGTCGAGTCACTCATGTTGTGAATATTTGAGTTATATATATTTTTCAAATTTAAACTGAAGTATAATTATTTTTTTATTTTATCTAAGTCATATAAAATTATTTTTATTATTTCTTAAATGGGTATGTATATTTATAATATTTATCAAATTATATGTTGATTTCTTACAAACATGTAATTATATAAAGTTTGGTTCTTCAAAGTTACTAATTAACATGATCGCGACATGTGGCAATAAAAATTGTGAGATTGTGACATGTGTCAAAATATCTTATTAGACATATAAAATTAATAAATAAAAAATATTTGATAGTGTTTTTTCCTTTATAAAAATCATAAATAAAAGATAATTGTAAATAGTTGTTTCCAAGTAATTTTCCTATTTTTAAATCCTAAATTCCATATTTTAATTCCTACACAAATAGAATTACAAAATAAAGTAGTAGTTTTTAAAAAATATATAAAGCGAAAACGAATTATAAAGTACTAATAGTTGTCAAATTTTGTTTTTGTTTAGGACTTTTGATAAAAAAATACTGTTAAATAATTTTAAGTTACTTTTTACTAATAAATAAATTTTAAATTTAATTTTCAAAATTCGCTTTTATTATCTTATTATATATATATATATATATATATATATATATATATATATATATATTTAGTCATTATATATTTTAACACATGTCACTTTATTAAAATAAAAAATATTATCAAATAATCTTTTACAATCATATTTTATAATATTATATATATAATATCTTATTATATAAAGTTTGGTTCTTCAAAGTTCCTGATTATGTGTTTAAAATTGTGACATGTGTGAATCTATCTCATAATTAAAAATATATATACTAAGATAATAACAAAAACATTTTTTATTTAAAAATTAATTATAACTATTATATAATAGTAATTTACAATTTTAAAAACCCTTAACAAAGATAAGTGTAAGAGATTATTTGACAGTAATTATTCTTTTAATTTTGTGACATGTGTTTAAATATATAATTATTAAATATATAATATATGTATATATATAAAAAGATAATAAAATCGAAATTAAAAAAAAAGTAAATTTAAAATTTATTATTAGTAAAAAATCACTTTAAAATTATTTAAAAGTATTTTTTAGAAATTTTACTTTTTATTATATAAAGCTTGGTTCTTAAAATTAAATTAATCTTACCAATATAGTATATTAATGTTTTATAATATTTTAGTTAACGAGTTTAGATAATATTATTATATAAAATTTGGTTATTCAAAGTTATTGATTAATACGATCGCGACACGTAGCAAGTACATATTTTAGATTGTGATATGTGTTACAAGACATAAATAAATAAAAAAGAAATAAAAAGTTAGTAATTATCGTTTTTAACAAATCCTATACTAAAAAAATTCTACAATATTTAACACTGATTTTCCTTCTCAAAGAATATAGAAAAGATAATTGTAAAAAAAAAACATTTGTAAAATATATTTGCAAAAAATAATTATTTGATAGTAATTTTACTTTAGGCATATATTAAAATATTTCATGATTAAAAATATATATATACTAAGATAAAAAAAGAATTTTGAAGAAATTTAATTTTGTGACAATTATTAAAAGGTAAAAAAAAAAAGTAAAGAGTATTTAATTGAAGTTTCCCTTTTATAATTTTAAAAAGTATACCAATTTCCCTTATCTAAAATTCTAAAGAATAGATAATATTAAAATATTATTAGATAATAATTTTTATTTTAAAAATTTGTCATGTCTTAAATATCTCATTAGATATATAATAAATATTTAAAAAATAATTTTTTAAAAACAAAAAAAAATGTTTTTAAGAGGATTTATTTAGTACCAATTTTTATTTTCTTAAATCCTAAAGGAAATATAAATGTAAAAAAATATTTGAAAGTATTTATTTGATTGTAATTGTCCTTTTCTAAAACCTTAAACATAAGAAAATTATAAAATAGTGTTTAACAGTACTTTTTCTTATTTCTTTTCAAATCATAAATAAAAAATGATTTGTAAGATAATTATTTCAAATATTTGTTTTTTTGAATAAAAAGCTTTTCTAGTTAAATAATTAATTTTCTGATAAAATTATTAAACCATAAACGAATTTTTTAAAAATAATTAGAAATATTTTTAGGAGTAATTTTCGATTTTTAAAATCAAAATCCTATACAAAATATATTTTCAAAATAATTTATTTGATAGTAATTTTCCTTTGAACATTGTGACATGCATTAAAATATCCCATGATTACAAATATATATACTAAGATAAAAAATGAATTTGAAGAAAATAATAGTTTTAAATTTTTTCAAAAGTTTGATTAATTGGAATTTTCCACTCTACAATTTTAAAAGGAATGCCAATTTCCCTTTTCTATAATTCTAAGGAATTTATAATTGTAATGATTGTTAGATAGTAATTTTCCACTTAAAAATTTGTCATGTGTTAAAATATATCATAAGATATATAATAAGATATATAATAAGATATTAAAAAAATTTAAACAAAAAAAATTTGAAAAATGATTTATTTAATACTTCCTCTTCCTTAAATCCCGAAGGAAAGATAAATATAAAAAATATTTGATAGAAATTATTTGACATTAATTGTTTTTTTCTAAAATCTTAAACATAAGATTGTAAAAGAGTGTTTAATAGTAGTTTTTCTTCTTTTTTTTTTCAAATCCTAAGCAAAAAAGATTTGTAGGATAATTGTTTCAAATATTTTTCTTTATGAAATCAAATTTTCTATTTAAATAGTTAATTTTATGATTAAAAATTTTAAACCAAAAGGAAATACAATTAAATTCATCCATATATAGGATTAATCTCCCATATTTGGTCACTTCTTCTATTTTTTCACCAAACATGATGAGGGATACAAATAAAATATTAGGTGAGTTTTTTTTTGCATGTTCTTTTGTATCTTGACGTGTTATTTTTGTTTTTGTTTTTGTTTTTGAGTGTCACATGTTGAAGATATAACTAGGTTTCCTGATTTTTGCATGTTTTATTTACATAATCTGATACTGATTTTTGTTGTTGTCATAATTTTCATGTTGCCGTACGTATATTAAGTTAATAGAAATATTAAATTAGTACATACAAAAGTATGATGTTATCATTGTTTCGATTTACCTTATTTTACTTTCATTTTTTTATTTTATTTAACTCTAATTCTTAATTTAGCTTGGATTCACTTAAATTTTTAGGTAAGTATTTTCTCTAACCCTAAGTACAAAGTTAATAACAAATCACTTATGCGTGATGATTATTATAATCCAAATAGTAACCGGAATTTAAGTGGAAAAAATAAATTATTAATTCTAAAATAAATCTCACATAATATATGCAAAAATAATCCTAAAACTATAAAAGAATTTTTAATTATTATGTTCGTTGTAAAATTAAAACATCAAACAAAAGATGTTCTTATTAAAATACAAATATTAACCAGAACTTATATGGTAAACGAATTCTTAATTCTAAAAAAAATTCACACAACATATGAAAAAATCCTAAAACTATAAAATATTTTATTATTTTAATGTTTTTTATAAAAATTAAAACATCAAACAAAGCCGTGCAATGCACGGATGCATATCTAGTTAGAAAATAAAACGATGATCAATAGAAAATTACATAGATAAGTATAACTGATAAGTTTTTAGAAGCTAATCTAAGAAAGTATTATTTTATTACTTGGAAATTATATTTTATGTTATTTAAAAATACATTTTAAAGAAAATATTACTATTTTGTGAATATTCCTTTTGAAGGAAATCATATTATATATACATATATAATATGATCAATAGAAAATTACATAGATAAGTATAACTGATAAATTTTTAGAAGCTAATCTAAGAAAGTATTATTTTTATTACTTTGAAATTATATTTTTTGTTATTTAAAAATACATTTTAAAAAGAATATTACTATTTTGTGAACTTTCGTTTTGAATGAAATCATATTATATATACATATTTTTTCGTTTTTAAATTCATTTTTAAACTTTATAAATGTTTCCTATTTTATTATATATGTTTTTTTAGAAAAAAAACAAAAAAAAAAACTAAATAAAAATTGATAATAATACTTTAAATTAATATTTCAATATTAAAAATACCTATGTAATCAACCGTCGTAAAATTAACATAAGAATGACACGTAAAAACTAACTTCTCAATCTAGATTATATTTTAAACTTATTTAGTTTAGGAAAAATCTCCTAAAAATTCCTTAAAATATTTTTATTAGTCCATAAAAAAAGTTTATTTATTAACGATCAAAAGACAAAATTACCTTTAATGGATAATACATTTGATATAAACAACACTAGATGTTTTCATGTACAGCAGCAGTAATATTTTAAATTTCGATTATAATTAAAAAATCAAATTTTGTTAATATTTTAAATTGTTTTGTTTTCTTATCAAGACTACCTTCCTCTTGCAGTACATGGAGATTTGATGCTTATGGTACGCATAAAGATTGCTAGTGATAAAATATGTGCTTATGAGTATTGCTTATTTTCGACTTCAGCTTTTTGATTGCAAGGTAAATGCATAAAACATATCGAATAGCTATGCGCATCATTTCTATGAACGGGTCCTGAAATTAAAAACTACGAGAGAAAGGGTTTCTTGGAAGGAAAAATTATCTCTAAAAAGTGAGGGTGGACTGGGAGTTAGGCCACTAAAAGAAGTGAATGTAGTTCATGGTTTAAAAATCATTTGGCGATTTCTCTCTGATAAGAAGTCGTTATGGGGCAAATGGGTTTGTTTGAATCTTACAAAGAAGAAAAATTTATGGGAAATCAGTGGCAAAACACAACAAGGATCTTGCATGTGGAGGAATATATTAAAATTAGGGATATTTCAAAAGAAAATCATAAAAAAGAGATTGGTAATGGCCGAGGCCCCTCCTTCTGGTTTGATTGATGGTTGGAAATAGGTGGGCTGTCAGAATTACTTGGTGATTGAGGTATCATTTATCTGGATATCAGGCCAGTGTCAGACCTACATAGGGGAAAGGGGGTTCCATTAGCACAGGTTAAATATAAAAGTTTGATCTGTAAACTTATTTCTGTAATGAATTATAAGTTAGTTGGTTAAACACTGTTCCCTATGAACCTCCTTTCCTGGTTTCGAAACCACTATCTGCACCCCTATTTATCATCTTTTCTGTTTTTGTTTTATGTCTTTCTTGTTTTAAATAAGCTTAAGTATCAAAAAACTGAGTTAAGACCTAGGTAAAATCTTGTCATGGGTCGGCCACTGTTCAGGCGCGAGTCGACAGCGGAAGAGAAGCTTTCTTTAGGCAGAGGCCACGAAGATGTCATCAAACAATTCTATAGCAGGAAGTTGAAAACCAGATTGTTTTACAGGGGAATATAATGATTAAGAATACAGAAGATATTGATTTTCGCGAAGGCAGTCGGGTTTTAAGCAGGAATTCATCAACCACATGACTTGGAAACTTTGTGGTCAAGAAAGGACTAAAGTAGGTCAAAACGGTTTGGTTCACTTATTGCACTCCCAAATTCTCATTTATAGTGTGGCTCGCTCTGTTAAAAAAAAAAAAAATCTCAACCCCTAACAAAGTTGCAAAAGTGGAACAGTGGGACGGACACAAGTTGTGTTTTATGTCAGAATGTGGTGGAGACTCAAGATCCTTTATTATTTTGATGTTCTTATTAATCTATGATATGGAAGAAGGTGGTAGGAGGAATTCTAACGTGGAGATACTCAGACAGGTGGATACTAGTTACGAGTTTCATCAAGGATGGTGGTATGGATCATACTTCTACTATCTGCATCAGATACTCATATGCTCTGGTATGAAAAAAATTAGTGAAGGGATGGAGACCCTGACTCTTGTAAAAAATATTTGGGACGGACACTTTATAAAAGAAATGGACCGGAATAATTTTGAGGAAAAAAGTGTAGTTACAAAGCATTGAACTCATGATCAGAAATACACATGCTACACCTGTTTTGCCACCTACATACCGATATTTTATTTATTTTGGGCAGGACGGAAGCCAATGCTTCACATGCTTCCTTCCAGGTAGGCATGAGCAAAAGGCCCGAAACCGATTACCTGAACCGAACCTGGTCCGTTTAAGGTGGTATGGGTGGGGACCGGATCTGTTAAAAAAACCGAATGGGCCTGATTTATTGAGAATGTCGGGTGTCGGGTCAGAGCAGATAAAACCCGAGAGCCCGATTGGTTACACCCGTTACCCAGATTGCTAAACCTAACCCCTCTTTCCCTATCGATACTTGAAATTCGAAATTAGATTTCTCTTGATCTTCAAGGAGAGAATCATGAAACCTTTCCTAAATCTCGATCTCCCAAGATATCCTCACCGAAATTATTTCCCATCTCCGATAATCGTATCACATCTCAACTGTTTTCTCACATCGTTTCTGGTTCTCTTCCTCGATTTGAAACCGAAACCCTAAGTCCAAGATACTATATATACTTCTGCTATCATCATCGTTTACTCCATCACATAACTCTAGTAATCAAGCAAAGGTACTCCTCCTTTTACAGAGTACTCGATGCTTCTTTCAATTTTTTTTCTTGCTTTCGGGTTTTTGCGTTTTTGTTGAATTTTTAAAACAGAAATTTTTCTGTTTTGTTTCATATTAATCAAGCATCACAATTCACGAGTAATAATACGTTATTTTAAGATACAAATTTTGTGTTTTGTTTCATAGTAATCAAGCATCAAATTTTTTTATCTTGCTTTCTGTTTTGTTTCATGAACTTACGGTTTTGTTTTGTATTATTTGTTGTACTTGTACTTACGGTTTTGTCTCAAGAACAAATATCACGAGTAAACTAATTTTGTTTTACGGCTATACATATGTTTCTTTTGGTGTCACTGATGGTAATTTTGTTACTCATACTCTTGCAGATGGTTTCCTCATCCTCGGAATCCCACATACTGTTGAAGAATCCATGGACGTTGACGTTCAAGTTAAAGGAGCCGAGTACCAACAAACTGAAAACTGGGGGAAGTCCATTGCTGTTGATGCAAGTTCTGGTGTCTCTTCTCAGTCAAAGAAGGTGATGAAATTCGTTATGCCAAGGTCTGGTGTCTGGAAGCATTCCACCAGAACCAAAGAAAATCGGGACAGATTCATCTGCCACTATTGTCAGAAGATCTTCTCATGTGCTACAAAATCAGGGACATCAAACATCCAGAAGCATCTGTCCATCTGCAAAGAGTACCAAGCATGGTTAACCAGTCAAGGTATGGACCAGATAGAGATCAACACTGATGGCAGTCTGAAGTCATCAAAAGTTGCAGAGGCTGTTTTCAGAGAGGCATCGATTGAGCTGATTGTGCTAGGAGAACTGCCTCTTTCATTTATTGAAAGCAGTGCTTGGAAACACTTCTGCAGAAAGGTAATCCATTTAATAAACCCTTACCTTTTTTTATCTTCTTTTTACATGAAAAATTACTAATACATTTTTTATTTACACTTGCAAGGTAAACCTCTACTAGCCACACTCGAGAAGGACTGCAACCAGAGACATCGTTGAGATGTATGTGAAGAAGAAACAAGCTTTGATAAACATGCTTCGCACAACCAAACAAAGAGTGTCACTTACAACTGACATATGGGTTTCACAAGTCACATATAACTTATTTTCAGCTTTTTTCCTTTGTTTTCTTTATGCTACGCTTTGTTATATCATAGAAAGTTTTTTTTTAAAATTTTAAAGTCTGATATATGCATATGATATTTGAATAAAGTTATTTCAAAAAAAAAAATTCTAACAAAGAATGTCACTTAGAACTTCTATGCATCTGATATATTTTTAAAGAATATATTTTTTTAATTTATAGTCTTTCTTTGTTTGTTGTACTTGAAACAGGTGCCAGTTACATGGTGATAACAGCACACTTCGTGGACGCAACTTGGAAGCTGAAGAAACATATCATAGGCTTCAAGTATGTGATGGACCACAAGGGTCAGACCATCGCAACTGTGCTCTTGGAGTGTCTAACAGAATGGGACATCGAGAAGGTATTTTGCATTACAGTAGACAACACCACTTCTAATACTTCTGCCACTAGGAGATTCCACATGGAGTTTAGTGATGTTTCTCATGAGGCGTTAGTTCTAGATGGGAATTTTTTGCATATGAGGTGTTGTGCTCACATCATTAATTTGATTGCTAAGGATGGCTTGACCGAAGTAGGAGAAAACGTGTTTGCCATTAGGAACTCTATCCAGCATGTTTGTTCTTCAACCCCTAGGCTTAATGCATTTGATCTTAGAGTCACCACTGGAAAAATGAGCCGGGGTAGCTTGCCTTTGGATATTAAGACTAGGTGGAATTCGACCTTACTTATGCTGTCTAAGGCTCTTCAGTTTAGAGCAGCGTTTGATAGGATGGAGGCAAAAGATAGGTTGTATAATGAGTATTTTTTGGAGATGGAAAATGGAGTTAAGAGGTGTGGATCACCTTCTTTGAGAGACTGGAGTGCTGTTGATAAGCTCAAGAGGTTTCTGATAATCTTTTACAACATCACTCTTGTGACAACCCCGATCTCTAAGTACAAGTTGACTCGACCGGCCGTGCAACAATTAAACAAGAACATGCATGGCCAATCAATAGTAACTTAAACCAAACCAAAGAAGCCACAATGTGCACATAAACGATTAACCCAAAGTTCCCCGAACAAATCCAGGTACCTTAAACCAATCGCCTAAGTACAAATATCCTATTAAGTACGACCCGAGGCTTTGCAACCCGACAAAGTAATACCCAATAGTTGGTTCATCCGGACAAGGACTAATATCATATGGAACCCGCACTTTAAAAACAATCTTTATACATAATATACTTATTCTTTCAAAAGCATCTTACACAAATGTTATTGCTCGACCTTGAAGTTATCGGAAAAAAATCGTTATACATAAGGTTTTATAAAAAGACCAATGCAAGGATAACAAAACTACCACTGGCTAAAGCTGTTCCTTTGCATCCTAGAGTAAGGTCTCCCGCCTACTGGTAACCTGCATCACAAATGAGTCATGAGTAACTTGTTTACTCAGTGAGTCTAATCCCATACCCAAACACATATTAATAATATCCCGAGCAATGAACATTTGTATGCAGTGGAAATATATTCCATAACTATATATACATATATATATATATATATAAGGCCTATCATTCGATCAATGTGAATATAATCTTAAACATCACTTCCGTGTCACCCGCCATTCACTCATACATATAATATATATATATATATATATATATATATATATATATATATATATATATATATATATATATATATATATATACTAAACCCGGAGAACCACAAAGGCTAATCGAGCCTAAAGGGAAAATAAATATAACTATATTCTCCATCAGATATTCTAAGATCGAATATCTAACGCTGCATGCAGTTACACGGCCTCCAGGGTGCGACCCCATCATCGTGTCTTCGTGACCTTGTTCCATATCGCAGGAACAATTCACGGTAATGCGGAAACTTTCGAGAGAGTGAATGTGATAAGACTTCACATGAGTATTACTCATATACTTAATTATATATTTATATATTAGTACTTGAGAACAAGTATTAAGGCTCAGGATAAACCTCAAATAATATTTATAATTATTCTTAAAGTGTTTACATAAGTAAACACCTCACCATAATTATAGGTTAAGATACTTTGCTAATCAATCAATCATATTCAGTAATTAAATTAAGCAACACTCCTTTATAAATCATCATTCATCTATCTAAACTCACCTTTAGATCCATGAGATTGGCTAAGGAAGACTAAATACGAGCTCACTAAACATTCTCTATTTCTCGATCACTCTCGGTTCAGAACCACAACAAGGATCCGGTTGATCCGACCACTCCCATTGACCATCTGAATTCAAAACATAATAGTTGGAACATAAGGTTTATCAGTCTGGTTCAAGACGAAACACAACTCAGCTCAGATAGTTCGGTTAAGGGGTTGCTTCAACTGAGGGTTTACTTAAACCAAAGCAAATTGCTGTCCTTTCCCTCCTTTGAAGAAAGCTTTTTTTTTTTTTTATTAAACAAGCAACCAGCTTGTGACTTTCATGTGATTTTAAGGAAGCAAGCAAGAAAGTAGGAGCAACTCATGTGATTTATTTACTGAGCCAGCAATCAGAATAGCTGGTGAAGGTATTAGACTGGTCGGAATTTAGTTAAGAAACTTATCGATAATTTCGGACAGTTATTCGACTAAAATTTCCCGTCCTTTGAAACTCATCTTGATTTCAACCAATCTTGCCTAGCTTAAATAAAATTCGACCAACATTATTAAAAGTCGAACATAACTATCAATGAGAGGCCTTTCGACCACAAGACAGTCCCGTCGAGGTATTAATTCACCGGGTCAACTTTATTTTAATTCTGATCGGAACAACTTCGAACTGGTCGAGCGGAGTTTTTCTCGACAAAAAATTATTGCTCGTGAGAGTTATTACAACTCTAGTTGTTTCTGCCTCATTGAAGGCGAATTCTTACCAATGCTACGGTGAGATAGTGACCATAGAAAGAAACCTCACTGCACTGGCCAACAGCTTCGATCCAGAGTTGAAGGTGAAAGCGTCAGAGATGTTGCAGAAGTTCCACAAGTACTGGGATCGTATCAAGAGTTTCAACAGGATGCTGATCTTAGCCATAGTTTCCGATCCAAGGAAGAAGATGCAATTTGCAAAGCTGTGCTTCAGGAAGCTCTATGAGAAGGACAGCTTGGAGTCTAACACAATGCTGGAATCTGTTGGTGATCTTCTCAGATATATGCCCATTAATCCATCTCAGATTACTTGTATCAATATTTAATTTATGTTTGTGCTTAAAAAATTTAATTATCTTCTTAGGTCTATGTTCAAGGAGTACAACACAAGATTTAGAGAGTCTAATAAAAAAGCCTCTCAGTAAAATCACGCATCATCATCTCAGCCTCCTCCAGAGTCCCAAGATCAAGGCACGAATAAGGATAGAATGGAGCTGGTGGTTGAAGATTTCGGTTATGCGAGGATGGACTGTGTGTACAAGGAGCTGGTTGCTGAGAAGGGAGAGGATACAAGGGATGAACTTGAAGTGTACTTGAAGGACGCAGTTGAAACTCCTAAGCTCTTGCTTGGTGTTGAGTTCGACATTCTATCTTGGTGGAAGGTTCACAAGATGAAGTATCCAGTGCTTGCTGAGATGGCAAGAGATCTCCTCGCCGTGCAAGTTTCTTCAGTGGCATCCTAGAGTGCTTTTAGCACAAGTGGTAGGATCTTGGAGCCATATCGAAGCTGCTTGACTCATTACATGATCGAAGTTCTCATGTGCACCGAGCAATGGATGCATGCTGACATCAACGTGAGTAAGCAAGTGACTACAAATGAGCAAATGCTTGCTGATGTGGAGATGCTTGATCGACTTCAGAAAGGTATGTATATCTCTTCCCTTAGTTTCTTTATACTGTCTTATGTAATGTATTTGTTTATGCCAAGCTCATTTCTTATGCTTTTTTTTTTATGTTGCAGAGTTTCAAGCACAGAGGCTTGATGATTGAAGCTTCAAGGTCGAAGCAAGAAGTAGGAGAAGGCGTGTGAAGGTTGGAGCATGGTGTTTGAAGTTTTCGGCATTTGATTTTTATTTCTTTGAAGTTTGAATAATGTTATGGCTTTGACTTTTTTTTGGATTCTCTGATTTGTTAAGTTTTTGACTCTACAATAATGTTATGGTTTTGGTTTTCTCATAATAATGTTATGGTTATGCTTTCTTTGAAAACAGGTTTCCTCTTAGGGGTTTTTGGTTTACAAATGTTTTGTTTCTCTGTTTTTTTTTAACTTACTTGCCTTGCAAGTTACAAAATTATTTTGAATGGATTGGTTACAATTGCTATAAATGGTACACTTAAAGAACCGGAATACATATTTATACCCGATCCCGAAACTATTCCAGGTTATACCGGTTCCACGCCAGTTAACCACCCCCGACCCGAACGATATATCCCCTGAACCGATACCGAACGATCTTCAATATTACCGATTGGGACCTGTTTTTGTTCACCAAGAAAACTCAAACCCGGTTAAAATAGAACCGACACCCGAATGGCACACCGGTTGCCCAGCCCTAATTCCAGGGCTGGTTAGGGCAGTCAACTGGGTGGACCACACCCAAATGGGTGTACCACACCCAAATGGGTGTGTCCAGTTGGACATATATTTATCTGGAACCAAAACATCCATACTCAACCTCAACCATCACCCAGCTGGACAGCCCAAGCCCACCCATCTATTGCAAATTTTAGTATTATCCCAAGTTTAATATCAAACACATAAATAAACATCGACAGAGTAATAACGTTTCGAAACAATATTGAAAAATTCTGAATACAAATCTGATATAAAATTGAAAATTTCTGAACAGAAATCTGATATAAGATAATCTCAAAAGACTTCAGTTTTTGATAACTCTGTTTATGAATTCACTTTATGTTGTCTACTCTCATCTGCAGCCTGCAACAAAAGAAAAAAAAAAGATTCAACCTCAGATTCTTATACTGAATGCAAACAGAAAATGTTGACTAACCTAAAGGAACATGAAGAAACCTCATGAGTTGAACAAACACGTGCTTTCAATAACACATATACACCATGATCAATCAATTGGAAACAGCTAAAAATCAGAAAACAAAACAAAAAATGGCATTGTACCCACAACACCAAACCAATTGATCGTCCCACATCTTGTGTTTCTCCTTGTGAAGTTGTTGCAGCACTACTGATTCTTTGGTTTTTATTGTAATCTGCAAACGGTTTATAGATCTTTGAACGAACATTAGCTAACCTTCTCTTACAACTAGACTGATCGAAAACTGAGCAACAATATTCTAAGAAGGCAAATTTCAGTCTTGGATCGAAAACATCAGCAATTGCAAGGATATCGATATACTCTTCCCAGTATTTGTCAAACTTAAGCTCAAACACTTCACCATTTCAAAAATTACAGGATCACTAACATTCGCATGAGCTGTCAACAACCACTTAATCTTCCAAATTTCATTGAAATACAAGTTTGATGTTGGGTATGAGGAACCAGAAATCAAATCTGCAATCTCAGAAAATGGCTCTAAAAACTCGCATATCATTTCTGCTCTCCTCCACTCAGAATAAGAGGAAAAACTCACATAACTGGCTTCTACATCCTCCAAGTTACCTAGTGCTTGTTTGAAAGTTTATAGCCCTAAAAATCATAAGGAAAGTATAATTCCAGTGAGTACTTACATCTAAGACAAGATCTCCATCACCCTCAGTTCCCACTGTTTTGAAACATTATTTCCCTACTTTCTGATGCTTTGACAAATTTGACACTCTCCCTATTTTTTTGCAAAGCTCCTCCAATCACTGCTAAGCCATCTTGAACAATCATATTTAAGATATGTGCTAAACACCTTACATGAAAATATGCGCCATTGCAGACCAAATCTTTGTGCAGTTGTCTCTTTATAATACTTTGCATGCTATCGTTTGAAGAAGCGTTTTCCACTGTGAGACAGAAGACTCTTTTCAAGTCCCCACTCCTTCAGGAGCTCAACCAGTTTCCTAGCAATAGCTATTCCGCAATGAGGCGGAGGAAAAGCTGTGAAAGACAATATCTTAGCTTGTAAATTCCCGTCAGCATCGATGTAATGCGCAGTCAAGTAGAGATAACATTCAATGGTAATAACCCTCCAGAGATCTGTTGTCAAACAAACTCTACCAGGAAAATCACTTAAGATTTTCCTAAATTTCTCTTTTTCTTTCTCAAAAAATTTCAACACATCAAGCTGCTGTATTTCTGCTTCAAAACTGAATGGTAGAATTAGCATAAGAAAAAGCCAATCTAATCGTTGTGTACTCTACAAAATTATATGGAAGATATAATGGCCATTGCTGTCATCTCACTAAACACCAACATATCAACCTTTCGAGAACTTACCAGGTGTTCCAGCATATTTTGGACAAACCTTCATATGACGAATCAAACTTGAGGTTCTATTTTGAATAAGATTCAAGCAGTAATTCTTTTTACAAAGGTTGCATCTGATATTGTTTGTACCATTAGGTAATTTTCCTCCAATTATAAAGAACTTTTTCCAGAACCTAGAGACTCTACGGCTAGACTGAACTCGTTATGGTTGTGTACCTTTGTTTGTCTCTGAAATCTCCATAACTTCATGATCCTCTATATCTTCATCCATTACATCATTCTGACCATCATTCAAATCTATATCTTCCATTTTCTGAAACAACAAAATATTTAAACTAATTACATAAAATTTATTTTAAAACCACACACAAGCTAATTAAAACGACACAATCAGTTCTTAATGGGTATTTGCTGATGCAGCAACTGAAGAAAAATTATGGTTTCTCAATTCAAAACATAAACAATCAGTAATAGACAAATCAGTTTATAAAAGATAAAAACAATCTAGCAGAAAGTCAGACTATCAGTATTCAATTGGTAGAAGTAAAAATATCCAAGTAATGCACATAAAAGAAGTTCACAATTTCTCAGAACTAAGTCTAATAAAATTGTTCCAGCTATAATCATACCAATGCAAAAATAAACGAGAAATCTCACAGCTATCTCATCTTCTAGATATAAGATGTGTCATACCAACAGAGATTGTGCTTGAAATTAATTAGGTGGATATTATCACAAATACACAAGAATGCAACCAAGAAGAGAAGCAAGAAATATAAGAAACGCGCATACATACCATTTGGAAACGAAATTCATCAACAAAATGAGATTTGACTAAGGAAAATAAACCCAAAAACTTAAAATAATCCTCTCTTATTATGAACAAATATAAAAACTAGAATTCCAGAAACATGAAACACAAAACCCACAACACAGAACGAGATGGATGATGAGTCAAACCCGAGATCGAAGCTACACCTCCTGAACGAGAATCATACCTGAAATCACGAGGAGAAGAAGAATTCACAGAGGTAGAAAAATGGAGATTGAGCTAAACCTCTTTATAAGCAGATGAATCCTCTACAAGGAAGAGAAACCTTCAATCAAAAACAAGATTTAGTTTAAAGGGTTTGAGTAAACCTTCAATCAAAAACAATGGAATGGTTCGAAAATCGATACTTACCTAAGAGCATCTCCAAAATACACTCTATAACTTCAAATATGAAGTTTTTGCCTCTCCAAAAAGAACTCTAAAACTTCAAATTTGAAGTTTTGAGTAGTGAAACTTTAAATATAGAGTGTCACTATTCAAAACTTAAAATTTAAAGTTTCATATTTTATTTACATTTTGGTCCTTACAATTACACATCATATTTATAATAATTTTAAATATTTATTATTTATCCTTTTAATCCTTAAAATTATTATTTCATAAATAATTCAAAATTATTTTTATAAATTTAATTTTTCTATTTAAAAAAAGCATCAAGATAATCTTTAAAATATTTTAAAACTAGAAATAGACAACAAAAATATTACATGATATAATGTGGTATTTTGTTTGTACTTTAATATTTAATTATATATTTATATTTATAGTTTTATATTTTAGTGTAACAATTTATCAAATGATATTTCTATAATATTTTACATGATAGTTATTTATAAAAGTTTATGGATTTGAATTAGTTATGACAAATATAAGGAACATTATATAAAATACAAATAGTTTTAAAGTTATGTTTGAAGTTTTGCTTTTGGAGTATAACACCTTCAAACTTCAAATATAGAGTTTGCAAAACTCTATAATTGAGAGTCTTTTTGGAGATGCTCTAAGGAAATATTTGTGGATACGAGAATCTGGGAATGAAGAAAAGAAATATGAGGGCGAAGAAGAGAATCGTAGGAGAGAAGATAGTGACTGAATTTTTCCCAAATTATCTTAACTCTAGAAATTAAGTGTTTTGGGTCAACCCAACACCCATTTAGTTTGGACCAGTTTGCTCATGGGTAAAATTGGCCTTTTATCCAATTGGACCATAAGTTATTTGGGTATGACTATCACCTACCCATGTTTGTTTGGAATGGGTTAGCCCATGATTGGTCCACCCAGTTGACAGCCCTAGGGCCGGTTTTGATTAGCACCATGGTGAAGCATATCAATAAAACCATAAGAAACAAATTATATTTGGTGACCAGTTCTGGTGACAAAAGGCATGCACGGTGACGCATTAACCGTTGGATTTTCTCGTTAGAATGTGTGAGAAACTATCAAAGAGACAAAATATATAAATCTCTGCTGCACTTGATGTAAAAAAGACTTTTGATGAATATAACTTAATATTCATTCAAAAAGTGTATAACAAATTTATATTTCAAAGCCATTTAATCCCTCAATTTAAAACGTCACTGATTTTTAAACCAGATTTTTTTTTCTGGTTTGTCATTATTTAAAATGTTTTTTTACAGCACATGACCCATGAAGACGTTGTGCCAACCAACAAATAGTGTAAGCAGGTTGTGAAAGTTTGAATGATTCGATGGATATTTCATTGATCACAATAGCGTATATATACAAACGTTCATGTCTATCGATATCTAATGTATCGTAACTACACAAGAATATACTTTATTATATTTGAGATATCCTAACTAACACCACCGCAATCAGAGCGGAGGTTCTCGAACGCGCAGGCTGGACCAAATTTCTGTGAACAATGAGGAAGGAAGTCCTTTTGTAAATATGTATGCGTACTGTAGGTGTGTCAGGACATCAAGAACGCAAACATGACCTAAAGAAACTCGTTCCTGAAAAAAAATTGATGTCGATCTCAATGTGTTTTGTCCGCTGATGATGAACCGGATTATAGGACAGATAGACTGCAAATATATTGTCACAATAGACTACTGTCACTTTATAGAGAGGACACCCGAGATCAAGGAGTAAGTTTTCTAGCCACATTGTCTCAGCCACTGCATTTGCCACACCACGGTACTCTGCTTTGGCACTGGATCGAGAGACTGATTTTGGCGGTTAGAAGACCAAGCAATGAGACTGTCACATAGGAAGACACAGTAGCCAGAAGTTGAGCGTCGTGAATCAGGACATCCTACCTAGTCAGCATCAGCGTATGCGATCATGTCAGTTGTGGAGGACTTAGTGATCTGAAGTTCATGCTTGATCGTGCTTTTAATGTAGCGAAGAATTCATTTCAATGCACTGAAGTGTGGCTCTCTCTGATCATGCATGAACAAACAAACTTGTTGAACAACCTAGGAGATATATGGTTTCGTGAATGTGAGGTACTGAAGGTCACCAGCCAAACTCCGATAGAGAGATGGGTCGGAGACACACAGTCCGTCATCAGCAGCTAATTTGGACTTGGTGTCAACTGGGATAAGGCACGGTTTGCAGTTCGTCATAGACGCACAATGAAGAATATCTGCGACATAGTTGCTGAGATATAGACTTGTGTCATTATAGGTGATTCCGAGGCCGAGGAAAATGATGGAGACGACCCAGGTCAGAAATGTCAAACGCGGAATAGAGAGCCTTGATGGTGGTGTCGACTGTAGCTTGCGTTGATCCGGTGAGGATGATACCGTCGACATATAGAAGTCTGTAGACCAGGTTCTTGCCATTGTTGAACACGAACAAGGATGGGTCAGTACGGCTTTGATGGAATTCAGGTTCTTAGCTGTTGTTGAAAATGTGGTATACCAAGTGTGCAATTCATGTTTAAGACCATACAATTAATGTTTGAGTAAGCTAACAAGATTAGAATTAGATTTTCCAGTAAAGCCTGTTGGTTGGTGCATGTAGACTGTCTCTTCGAGATCGGCGTGTAAGAATGCATTCTTGACGTCGAGTTGATGTAGAGGCCAGTCTCAGGAGACATCTAAGTGAAGTACGGCGCGAATTGTTGATGGTTTGATTACTGGAATGAAGGTCTCTTCGCATTCAATGCCTGGTTTCTGTGATTTTCCATTCACCACCAGTCTAGACTTGTAACGTTTCAGCGTCCCATCTGCATTAAAATTATGGCGATATAGCCACATAGAATGAAGAATGTTAGCTCCCTAAAGAGGCCAAGGCACAAGATCCGACGTATCGTGTTTAATATGAGCATCATGTTGCTCAATCATAGATCCATTACAGTGAGGATCTTTTCCAGCCTGCAGATGAGAGAAAAGAAGAGGAGAGATAGTGTATGTGTGTAGACAGAGAGGACCCCCAGGGTTTTGTGATACCGGTTTTTCTCCGAGTGACCATCGGATGAGTACTTTGAGTGGTAGGTGGCTGAGTGGTGCCAACCGTGGCGGGTGTGAGAGAGGGAGGCAGAATGATAAGTGGTGGCGTTAAAAGAGATGGAAGAGCTGATGAAATGGGAAGACTCGGTGATGTAGGTAACACCTAGAATGGGAAGACATCCTCGACAAAGGTCACATGACATGAGATAATAATCTTAAGAGTGGCAATGTTAAGGCATCAATAACCATGATGGTTGGTAGGATAGCCTAAAAACACTCACGCCATTGAGCAAGGAGCAAGCTTATGAGGAGAAGTAGACAAAATGTTAGGAAAACCTAAACATCCTGATATACCATGATTTTGACCCACTTTTAGTCATGGTATATTAGTATTTTTATAACTATTTATTATATTATAGAAGCTTTTAAGCATATTTATAGGTTCATGAGTATTTTGGAAGAAATTGATGTTTTTGGAGCATTTTAGAGAGAATTGGAGAAATCACTCGATTTGGATATCGACAACACAACGAGGTCGACACGGAGTGATCAATATCTATCGATATGCACTAAGCAGTATCAATCGATGCCGAAGGCGCGGAAGACCAATTCGTGACCCAGCCAACTTGAAGCCCAAGACATAAGATAAGATCGGGAGGCACAATATCAGCATTGAAAGTCTTGAGGAGAGGCTACAAAACATCTCAAATGCAGTAGTCAAAATGGATGAAAGATGGGCCAGAAGTGATGAAGCCACAAGAAGTTTCATGGCTACTCGGTTCAGAATTAATAGAGATGATATTGATACTTGTTTTCCAACAAGTAGCTGCTTCTCCACACACTAGCTCAAACCACCTCCAAAGTCAAGCTAAATGACTATAATAAAGTACTGAGTGGGAGGCAACCCACTATTAGGTAATTTTTATTTTGGTTTTCTTTTATTTTCTTAATTCTTTTCGCTTTTATTCTTGCAGGTTTTTTTTAAAAAAAAAGAGAGAGACCCAAGGAGAAACTGATTATCGTCTTATCGACCGATGAAAACTAGTCAATATCGATCAACACAACATCACCTGCAATGATCGATGCATACTCTTACACATCGATCGATATTCAGTTCGGTCAGGTATATCGTTCTTCCTTGTTACGTCGAGTACTTTTGATATATTTCTTTTGCCATAACTATGACTGTTTTACACTGGGTACAGTATAATTTAAGTCTCGGGAGAAGTTTACTGATATTTGTTTGGGATGAGTCTTATGAAAATTGTTTTTAAAAAAAAACTATTTTTATAGAGCTCAAGAAAGGGATGATGATCTTATTTGATTTTTACTTGTTATCTAACCACTCGTTAGAACCATTCTAGAGTTATTGATTACAGATAATACTAAAGATGCTAAATTGGATCATCTTATCAACTATTCACACTTGCTTAGATCGTTTGAAGGAACCAAAGCTGACCCCCAACACTAAACCTGACACAACTGCTTGTCATGGGGCTTGGTATACATGAGATCGGAATCTTCAAACAAGTCTGAAAGGTAAAGACTTGTGTAGATTTATCACATTTTCTCTCTTTATTTTCGATGCTAGATAGTTAAGTAGATCTAGTTTTTTAAAAAAATATGAAAATAATATTATATTTATAGGTTTTAGTTAGGTGAAATCTGAACATGACTTGGTGGCTACAACCATTAATGCTCAATTCATATAGATTCCAACAAAAAAAAAGATTCGAATGGGACTTGGTGGCTACAACCATTAAGGCTCACTTCATATGAATTCTTAGATATAGGTCAAAAACAAGTGATCAGGACTTGGTGGCAACAACCATTAAGCCTTGTTTCATGTAAGCCTATCCAATCTTAGTCAATAATCATTCCATAGAAGCAGATTTCAACTCAAGAGAGAAATTAGAAGAGAGAAAAGATAGGAACTAACTTTTACGTGCAGATCCAGATACTTTTTTGAGAATCCTTGCATCCTATGATCGATACTCATAAGGTAAAGCCTGCACTTTTATTTTATGTTAAGAAATGAGGTTAGTTGAGGGGAATGCAAGATAGTATTTGCTAAGTTGCTGACTACATGAATTTGGCTGCTAAGCTAGGATATGGCGTAATGAACTTCTATGATTAGGACTTCTATGATTAGGACTTCTTAAATATGTGGATTGCAATATTGTAGAGGTGATGATTTCAAAGTTTTATAATCTGTGAGTCCCTGCTGTTTTCAAACCTCTTTCAGAGAGACTGCATGTTTGTTGTGCTTGAGGACAAGGAAAAAGTAAGTCTGGGGGAGTTTATATACCATGATTTTGACACACTTTTAGTCATGGTATATTAGTGTTTTTATAACTATTTATTATATTATATAAGCTTTTAAACATATTTATAGGTTCATGAGTATTTTGAAAAAAAGTGATGCTTTTGAAGCATTTTAGAGAGAATTGGAGAAATCACTCGATTTGGATATCGACAACACAACGAGTTCGACACGGAGTGATCAATATCGATCAATATGCACTAAGAAGTATCAATCGATGCCGAAGGCGCAGAAGACCAATTCGTGACCCAGCCGACTCGAAGCCCAAGACTTCACCAAATTACAATTATGCCCCTGACGAGTTTTTACCTAAGTATTTATCCTTTGCCAAGGTGTTTTAGGCAAAGGAGAGCTTTCTTGTATTCTTATTTTCACAGTAAAAGTTTTTTAGGATTCCTAGACTTGGAGAGAAGATCCAGAGTGTTTTGTGATTGGAACTCCATTGTTTTCTATCATTTATATATTTATGAAGTTTAATTACTTTGTTTGTGTTATGATTTTCTTAGCTATGTCTGAGTAATTCACTTGTTAGAGTGAGGTTTTAAATAGGTTAGAGGGATTAGCATCAACTATGGGATCGCTTGTTGTGGTATTTATTAATAGGATGTTGTTAATGCCTATGTTCTAGAATTGCTAACTAGAAACCTAAACCTAGGAGTTCTATTAAGCTAGGATTTGCTAGAGTATGGCGATAGCTTGATCTAGGGGTTTATAATGAGTATAAATTAACTCGCTCATAAATCTTAACTAGCCGCATCTATCGATATTCCCTTCAGGAATTGATAGACGTCAAGTAAAGTGCGTCGATCGATATTCCTATAAAATATCGATCAACATTGTTATTGATCGAACATTCTTATTTGGCTCAATAAGATCTAGTTAATAGACTTATTTAGTAAAGCAAATGCCTTACTTGATTTTTTATTTAGTGGTTAAGCTCTATAATACCATGGAAACAACTAATTAGCACATATAGGATTATAATCTCCAATATCTGAATACAAACCCTAAGTCTAACACCTTTCCAATTAAGTTTCAACCCTCAGCCAATTTTAGTGGAGTAATTGTCTTGCTCAATTAAGATTATTGTTATTTTCTATTAAATTCATTACTGCGATTTTACTTTTTAATCAACCTAGATTATTACTTGATTAAATTTATTTGGTTTCGTAGCTCCTTGTGGATTTGATCTCTAAGTACTATAACTGATCTCTTGTTTGAGAGAGTAAGTCACTCCTTAGGGTTAAATATTTGAGTGATATCACACCCTAGTAAATGAGAGTAAGAGGCAGGCAGGTTAAAGAGACTTGAGAAAGGAGTAAGATTATTAATAGCTGAAGAGAGGAGAAGGTTAGAGTGTGTATTGCTGTAAGAAGAGCTTCGACCCAAAAACTGATTGGCATGTTTGCTTGAATGAGAAAGGTGCGAACACTACAAGAAAACTCGTCCGTTACTAGGACGGGTTTTCCTCGTTATTTCCTAGTAAATGGACATTTATTAGGAACTTACGAGGAAACGCGTTTCCTCGAAACACGTTCATCGTAAAGCTTTTTTCCTTGTAAAGTCCTAGCGAATTTACGAGGAAATTTTTCCTCGTAAGGCCGTGGTGGGCTTTTCCTCGTAAGGCCCTCGTAGATTTTCCTCGTAAGCTCGTAGTAAGATTTTCCTCGTAAGATCGTAGTAATGAATTACGAGGAACTTACTAGAACCATTTACGAGGACATTACTTGGAATCATTTACGAGGATTTTGCTTCGAAATGTTTTTTCCCTATTAAAAAAAATTAATTATAAATAATTATTTTATTTTTTAAAAATAAAAAAATCAAATTATAAATAAAAAATAAAAACAAAATATTTTATAAATAACTAAATAATATACAATGAAGTTTTAAAATTCATAATATACAATTAAAAATAAATAAAAACTACGGATGCTGGTCGTGAAATTGCCGAACGAACTCCTCCAGGCTCGCCAAATCCTGCTCCTCTCCTAAGTTGGTTGTCGGCTGTGACTGTGATGATGGATGCTGTTGGGTTGGAATCCCTCCGCGTTCCCGTCTCTGACGCAACATCTCCTCCAAATGCGGGTTTCCAACCGCCATAATCTCTAGAACATCGGTGAGAGAAGTCACATGCTCGGTGAGAGAACTCATATGAGACTGCGTCGCTTGCAACTCCGAGCGCAGCTGAGCATTGACATCGTGCTGCTCCTGATGATAAGACGATGTCGCTGCAGGGACATCGTTAACCGAGCCAATCCCGATGATACGCCCCTTTTTCCTAGGGGCGACCTGTAAATTAAAATATTAATTAATAACATTAAGGAAAAAATTTTAAAAATATTAAAAAGTAATAGTAAAGCAAATTATTTACCTCCTCGTAAATCTTATCCACGTCAACAGTGGATAATATGACTTGACTCCCGGTCTGCTGAGTCAGCTGGGCCTGGCGTTCGTCAACTCGGGCAACAAGCTCGTTGTAGATCCGCTCGGAAGCAGGATCTACAAACTGCCCACTCTTTCTCCTGTGGGTCCGCTCGTAAAGGTCTTTTAGAGATGGAAGAACTCCCAACTCTTTAGCCTAATTTTTTTTTAAAATTAAATATTAATTTAGAATATATATTAAAGTAAAAATTAAATAGTTATAAAAAATCATCTTACCATGTCTAGACGAACTCCCCCGTGAGGTTTTCGGCCCGTGGTGTGAAGCACCTTCGTGTTGCCATGCTCGTCTTTGGTCATGCGGTTCCCGGAGTTTGTGTTGGAGGTTCTGACCGAGTCCGGCAACCCCCAATAGCTGATGAGGCCATCCCACACCGTGGTTGTGAGGCAATCGGGTTTCCCGGCCTAGTAACCATCAACCTGATTTAAAAAAAATTAGAATTAAAGTCAATATATAATTTATATTTTTAAAACTATATATATATTATAATTTATAAATCTATACCTGATAGTCGCCCTTCCAGTTGTAAACCATATCGAGCAATCGTGCTTTTGCCTTGTCCTCAAACTCATTCTTCACCCGCTGGTGAATCCCAATAGACCAAGGATACTTTTGCTGTAACTAGAAAAAATAAAAGACGGATTAGTTCAATAATATTAATAATTATAAATAACTAAAAATAAATTAACGAATTAAACTTACAGCGAACGATTTGAACCACGTCTTTTTTGTGTGGCTCGCGGTCATCTTCCAAGTTGGAGCTGGATCGGGAAAGTATCCCTTGATACAGTCCGTGACGCTAGATCCGACACAATTGTCAAGACCAAACCTGGAAAGACACAAAATAAATCATTAATTAGATTAATTTCTAAATATTTTGTTAATTAAGAAATAAATAAAAAAAAAAACTTTTTAAAAGTTAAAACGTACCATAATACGTTTTGGTCGTCCCGTCGGTAAGGATCTAACTCCGCCAGCCCTTCTCTGCTTGGAAGGGCCAAAATATCCTCCACCGTGTACACCGCAAAGGGTGCGTTCGGCGGCACTTGCAAATCGGGATGAACCCCGACCGGTGGAGGAGGAGGAGGAGGAGGATGTGGTGGAGCAGGAGGTGGTTGCCGGGACGCCATAGAAGCTCCCTGAGTCTCGGGAATCGAATCTGAACCGGGAGCTGACGAAGATGAACCCGGAGCATCTTGACGCCCAAACATATCTCCGTAGTGACTCCCCTCTAGATCTGACGACGTCCTCTTACCAGCAGCCTTAGCAAGCTTGCTCTGTCTAGGCATCTAAATTTTTTAAAAAAAAAACAAAAATCAAAACATTAATTCCCCGTATAATTTAAAAAAACACTAAATAAAAGTAAACAAACCTAATCTAAATTACCTAAACTAACCACCTAATCTAAATTACCTAAATTAACCACCTAATCTAAATTCCCTAATCTAACCACCTAATCTAAATTCCCTAATCTAATCACCTAACTACGAATTAGAGAGAACCTTTAGAGAATTTAGAGAGAAGGTTGCTAGCAAATGAAAAACCGGATTGCTCGAGTATATATAAGGAATTTTGTTTCCTCGTAAAGCCCTAGTAATGTTACTCGGACCTTATGAGGAAATAGCTATGCCCGTGTTTTTATTTCCTCGTAAGGTCCTCGTAAATGAGGTACTAGGGCTTTACGAGGAAAACCCTTTACGAGGAAATTGCTATGCCCGTGATTTTTTCCTCGTAAAGCCCTAGTAATATTTTACTAGACCATTACGAGGAAATTGCTATGCCCGTGTTTTCTCTTACTAGGGTTTTACGAGGAAAGGGTTTATAAATCCCTAAACTCGAAACCCCAAACCACAACTTCCTTATCTTATAACCTCTTCTACAACCAAACTCATAACCTCTTCTACACATAAACCCCAAACCCCAAATGCAAATTGATTTTTTGATTAAACAAACTTAAAACACATGTAAGCCAACTTAAAACATATATAATCCAAGTTATAAACATACATAATTCATTCGGATACATTGTCGTAATCTGTTGAAACATCATCAGTTTCTAAAAACTCATCGTCTACACCTTCGTCCGTTGAGTGATCAGGAACATCTTCGTATTCACGATTATGCGCATCAATGAGTAAGAAATCATCAATTTCTGCTTCAGCTTCCTCGATCTCATTGGTGTTTTCTTCTTGTAATGGTGGTTCTTCTCCAGCGATTATTCATCCTCGAGGTGTAACTTTGATAACAGCTAACCAGTTTATTCCCGAGGTAGTAATCTGAGGGTATGGAATGAAACAAACTTGATCTGCTTGGGAAGCTAATATGAAAGACTCGAACTTGTTGTACCTACGAAAATAAAGATCAATATGTAAAAATTAATTAATACTGGAAACCTGGATATTAAAAAAGAAAAGAATTTGGTGTACCTGCGTCCACCGTTGACATCAACTACACCGTTCTTGTGAATCCGAACACCTCTGTTTACGACGGGGTCGTACCACTCATACTTGAAGATAACGCATTTCAAACCCATACCCGGGAATTGAACTTCATAAATCTCCTGCAAGATCCCGTAAAAATCTGTTTCGCCTTTCACACATATTCCATAATTACTTGTCGCCCGGTGACTACCATAGTCATAGGTATGAAAAGTATAGCCTCGGGTGAAATACATCGACGATGTAGTGACCTTTGCAACTGGGCCTTGAAGTAATTCGCGAAACCATGCGGGATACTTAGGATCGTCATAATCAACCTGCAACAAAAAGTAAAATAATTAGACATTAGACTAATTACTTTGTGGTAATGCATGCATACAAATTAAGTAATAAATAAATACATGTTTCCTCAACCACTTGATAAAGTGTTGATCTTTCCTTTTGTCTAACTCAGTTGTCGATATACCAGGTATTGCTTCTTCAACTTGAGTCTTAAATTGACTGTAAAATCATATATGTTATGTTATATATTTAATATATATATATATAAGTGTGTATGTTTTTATATTTACCTTTCAAAATAAGCAATCAATGGATGCTCGCAATTAAGAAGAATATAAAGGTGTGCACTATGGACGTCTTCATCAGTCGACCACCAAACCTCTTTCAATTTCCCACCCAATCGCCCAACTTGACAAAAGATGTCTGGAACATCGTCTTCCATATATGTCGGCATGACACCACCATCATCATATCTTCTTGGAGCTCGTTACTTGTACGTACTTTCGGTGCAAAGTAGTACGAAGTAAAATGTGATGTTTCTTCCGTCAAACTTCCCGCAACAATAGAACCTTCAACTCTTGCTAGATTTTTGGCTTTTCTTTTCAACGTTTTCATGGCCCTTTCATACTGATACATCCATCCATAATGCACGGGTCCACGAAGTAATGCCTCATATGGGAGGTGCACAACTAGGTGTTCCATGACGTCGAAAAAGTTGGCGGGAATATTTTCTCCAAGTTGCAGATTAAGACGGGGATGTTTTCATGAAGTTGTTGGACAACTTCCACTTTAAGAGTGCGGGTGCTCAGATCCCTAAAAAATGCTCTAATTCCTTATATACATACGAAAAAAAAAATTATCCACATTAGTATATATATATATATATATATAGAAATATATTAATCATGTCATCGTATTATATTAATTAATTACCTGAAAGTGCTTCATGTACTTTTGCCGAACGCAAAGGGAAGTAGTCGTTGCATAAAGACATGACAATCATGGCTCTTCATCCCGGAGAACTTTTGCCCTTTCTCAACGCATCTTGAGAGATTTGAAACATACCCATCAGGGAACTTCACTTCTGAAGCCACCCAGTTGAACAACGCAGACTTTTTTCTGATGACAGTCTGAATATTGGAACTGGAACTTGCCCATTGCTTTTTATATGTAGCTCACTCCTTGAGCAGATATCAGGTAAGTACAACCTTGATTTTACGTTGTCTTTCGTCTTCCTTGGGACATTCAGTATAGTGTTCATGATGTTCTCAAAAAAGTTCTTCTCTATATGCTTCACATCGAGGTTGTGGCGCAAAAGAAGATCTTTCCAATATGGCAATTCCCAAAATATACTCTTTTTGTGCCAATTGTGTTGAACACCATAAGAATCAGGCATATTACTGGGAACATGCCAATTCCCACCACGAGGAGCCGTTTCTAGAGCACAGTAGTAATCGATTTGCGCTTCGATTTGTTCTCCAGTTAAATATGGAGGAGGAGTGTCTCTGACAACCCTTTTGTGCCTGAACAATTTTTTGTTTCTTCGGTATGGGTGGTGAATGGGAAGAAATCGACGGTGACAATCGAACCAACTAGTCTTCCTACCATGCTTCAACTGAAACGCATCTGTCATTCCATTACAATATGGACAAGCTAATCTCCCATGTGTAGTCCACCCAGACAACATACCATATGCATGAAAGTCACTTATGGTCCACAAAAGCATCGCTCGCATCGTAAAGTTTGTTTTCGTTGAACAATCATATGTCCTCACCCCTGTTGACCACAAATCTTTCAACTCTTTTATCAGTGGTTGTAGAAAAACGTCGAGAGATCTTTTTGGATGTTTTGGACCAGGTATTAATATGCTCATGAATAGAAACTCTCGTCGCATGCANCAATGAATATTGTCTCCCAGACATTCCAAATGGACTAAATCCATCAGTGCATAATCCAAGATACACATTCCGGCTATTGCTAGCGAAATGTGGATGTACATTGTTAAAATATTTCCAGGCTCTTGCATCTGATGGATGAGTCATCTCTCCATCCGTCTGAGTATGCTCGGCGTGCCATCTCATCCCTCCAGCAGTCTCCTCAGATGGGTACAATCTTTTCAATCTGTCTGTGATTGGTAGGTACCACATCCTTTGGTACGGTACCCTATTACGCCCTCGACCTTGCGGTTTGAATCGTGGCTTCTTACAAAATCAACATTCTTCTAACTTCTAGTCATCTCCCCAGTAAATCATGCAGTTGTCGATGCAAACGTCTATCATCTCCGAGGGCAACTCAAGACTATATACCAATTTCTAAATCTGATAATAAGATTCAGCAGACACATTGTCTTCTGGCAAATACTCTTTAAACAAGTCTGCCCATGCATCCATACAATTTTCAGGTAGATTGTGATCGGTTTTAATACTCATCATTCTAGCAGCCAACGACAATTTAGACAGACCTTATCTACAACCACTGTAAATTGGCTCATTTCCAGCTTCTAACATTTCGTAAAACTTTTTTGCATCTAAGTTAGGTTCTTCAACTTCATCATCATCATGAGTTACAAATGCATCACATACCATATCATGAACCCTATCACAATATACCATTTGTTCCTCTTGGTGATGATAGCTATAACTACTGCTACCTTCATTACGCAAATGATCAACCGGTTCAACCTGATTACTACTGCTACCTTCATTCCTACAACTAGCATCTTCTCCATGTTGATACCAAATATAATAATATGGCATGAAACATCTATTTATTAAATGCTTCCAAACATTTTCAAGAGGGCCTAATTTGGTATTGCAACATTTCCGACAAGGACAGAACATCTTACCACTTTCCTGCGTGAGTGGTGTAGAATCTGCTTGATGCATAAACGTCTCCAACCCTTCGAGAAATTCTTTCGTCACCCTCCCGTTATTATCTCTGTGTGAATACATCCACTTCCGCAACTCGAAAAATATTTCCCGGACCGGACATTTTTTTTTGTGTTTGATCAAGCTTATAGCTGATTTTTTTTTGGTGTGTTTCAAATGAATCACATACGGTGGTATTTATAGAAATTTTTGAATCTGAGAATTTACTAGGAAATTGCTAGGAAAAGTAGGTACAAAACACGTTTTTGATTTAAATTCGATATTTTCTATCCAGTTCCTCTTAATTTCGTAGTAATAAATCTCTTCCTCCTAATTTTGTAGTAAACTATTATTAGGACTTTACGAGGAAAGATATTACTCTGAGTTTACGAGGAAAATTTTATTTTCCTCGTAAGGGCCACGTAAAGCTACTACGATTTTACGAGGAAACTGTTTTCTCGTAAGTTTACGAGAACTTTAAGAGGAAAAGTGGTTTCCTCGTAAACTCGAAGTAAACGCGTAGTAATTTTACGAGTAATTATTTTCCTAGTAAAGTTTTCTAGTAAAGGCTTAGTTTTCTTGTAGTGGAACAAGGTTGTTTATTGTGCGTAGCATTCGCTCAGCACGGCCATTTTGTTGGTTGGTATGCGGGCATGAGAGGCGAATGGCAGTACCGGTGTCTGATAAGTGGTCAAGGAAGACGCGACTTGTATATTCACCACCGTTGTCGCACTGGAGTGCTTTGATCGAAGTACGGAACTGGGTGCAAGCATAAGCTGAAAACTGAAGATAAATAGCATATGAATCGCGTTTACGATGTAAAGGATATACCCATACAAAGTGAGAGAAATTATCCAAAAAGAGAAGATAATATTTATAGCCTGAATTACTTGAAACAGGAGAAGTCCAAATGTCAGAATGTATTATTTGAAATGGTTCAGTAACAATAGTAGAAGAAGAAATGAAAGGAAGGTGATCATGTTTACCCAACCTGCATGCATGACACAAATTTGTCACATCTGCATTATTATTAAAAAAAACCCAAAGAATGTAATGCACGACTAATGGAACTACCCGGGTGACCTAACCGCCTATGCCAAAGAGAGCCATCCGCGGTGAGAGCAAGAGGGGAACGCGGAGGTAGTGAAGGCGTCACCGAGTAGAGTGGTCCAGAGCTATCACATCAGAGTAGTTTGGTCCTGGTCACAAGATCTTTAACACTAAAAGCAAACGTGTCAAATTCGACAGTACACTTATTTTGAGTAACAAATGGACAAACTGAGATTGGAGTTTTAATAAAGGAAGGAAAGACACGAACATTATTGAGTGAGAGTTGTTTAGATGGAGAAGACAAAGTGGAATTTCCCATTTTAGTGACATGCACAATAGATCCTTCACCAGTACAGACTGATGGAATGATACTCATGTTAAACACAGACGAGAGCATACCTGGCTTTGCCGTTATATGATTCAGCTCCACTGTCCATATACCTAGATGAATCGTTCGGATTCTGGAGGCTCATGGTGCTGAATGCGTGCACTAGAGCTTGTGGGATCAGTGTAGGCATAGCGGCTGTAGGTGCTGCGGTCTGAGCTACGTGGGCTTGAGGTTGATGCGAGTATAGCTTGCTTGGATGGAGATGGTGAAGCTGCAACTGGAGGATATGGCGAGACAAAAAAGCATCATGGGATGTCCACCATGTTAGTAGGGAAAGAGGCACTGTTGTTTTGAGGAAAGCTCCATGAAAAGTAAGCAACGCTATGAGAAGCAAAGATGTTGTAATTGTTGTTGTAGCGTCCTTTTCCTCGATTTCCGTGGCCTCCACCTCGATTGTTGTTGTTGTGCCCTCGATAGTTGTTGTTGGTGTTGTTTCCTCTGTTATTGTTGTTGTTGTTGTGTTATCGATGTTGGGGTCAAAATCGGTACGACGGAATCAATAGCCAAAATTCCCCGCAAACGCGTAAACACAACAGTTTTAAGAATCTCGAGAATCATTTTATAAAACTCGAGAGATCGTTTTATAAAACTCGAGGATCGTTTTATAAAACTCGAAGATCGTTTTATAAAACTCGAGAGATCGTTTTATAAAACTCGAAGATCGTTTTATAAAACTCGAGAGATCGTTTTATAAAACTCGAGAGATCGTTTTATAAAACTCGAAGATCG
>CAKOAT010402932.1:24698-72120 GCA_932364175.1 Eruca vesicaria subsp. sativa | reverse complement strand
ATTTAAGATTATTTAAAATAAATTTCAGTTTACATTCAATAAATCTAAAGCATAAAGTTATGTAGAATTTATAAGTGCATGTAACCTTATATTGATCATATGATAACTCCAAACATATTAACAAATAAAAATAAATACTAACCAACTCTTACAATTTTAGTTCTTTTGTAAAATTTATATATATCCATGAGACTTTAGAATATTTTCGTTATATTAATTTACGTATTTTGGAATCAGACACTTTAGTTAATTTTTAATTCATTCTAAGCACAATATATCTTAAATTATACATAATTTTTCTAAAATATATTTACATATCTAAGACAACACCCACCATATGCAAATAAATAACTAATTAAAAATTAATATATTTTTAAAATATTACAGTTGAATTCAGAGATGCAATCCAATTTATCCAAATGATAACTAAACCAACCGCAAAACAACAAAATTGACTAGATATAACATATATAAAATTATAGTATAAGTAAAGTAATATAATACTATTAATATAAATGATGCATACAAATTATAAATTAATTTAAAATTAAAAGTAAATAATAATCAATTATTATTATATATTTAATTTAAAAATATTTATACCCGTGCATGAGCACGGGAAAATCACCTAGTTGGTTATATGTAAACAGGTGTCTTAAATAAACATGTGTATCTCTATCTTTTGGCAAATTCCGCATCAAATAAAATATGTGGTGTGAACAAATCATAGTAGATATCATTCTCATAATTAATTACACAATAAATGTTAAGAGAGTTAGTGGTGCCGGCAGGGATAGTCGTATGTGGCGTACACTTTTCTTCGTCGCTCCTCTGCAAAGTTATGATCAATTTTATACTAATCTCTTATTATAAACTTAGGCGTTTTCAGTGAATTATTTCCAACGAATCATGAACCAACGTGTATGAGTACCATACAGGACCCATAAGATGTTTACGTATTCTTATAAACTAACATATAATGTTTTTATTATATTGGTCACTTTATTTAAATATAATTTCTACACTGATATTTAAAACATTTAGGATACAGATATTTTAGATGACGTAGGATCATTTGACCAGTCGCTTTGGCATAGTCTTTGGCACCTGATACTCCGACACGTGTTACATTAAATAGCAATTAGTAGCAATCGTTAATGATCAGCCTGAAATCATGAATTATTGTTCTATATTTCACTTGATGTAGTTCATCTAAATTATCATGCAAATGATTTGTGTTGTAAGTGTTACATTCTATGAATCACACTATAACTTATACTTGCCCTTGAACATTGCAAAATAGTCGGATTCAAATTCAATTACTCCAAGACCCAAAAGCCCATAAATCCAAAGACAACAACACAAAGTAGGCCATATTTGGAACGATCAGTTAGCCTGAGAAGACATAATCAACTATTGACAAATCTTAAAAGTTTAGTGAGCGATAATTAATAACCATTGCTTCCTCTAAATTGTATTGTATCTTCTAAGTTTGATGTTGACGCTGATTTTGAAAATGGACTAAATGAACTAGCCTGAATCTCAGAAAAACACGAAGGCACCACGAATTGCTGAGAGCAACTTTCCAGTGGAGAAAAGATGGGAGAGTTTGAAATTAGTCCTGTGGGGCGATTAAGAAAGGTGCTTAGCATTTGTGATGATGCATCGTTGATCCGGGGAAAACCGGTTCCTTCAACATTCATAGGCAGAAATTGTGGTACTGATATAGTTGTTGCTGCTGCGCCCATATGCATTCCTAGACCCATCGGAGAGAAATGACTCGTTGGCAACATTGTACTCATAGATGGTATTATTCCGTTTCCCATACTCATCATCTATAAACGATTATGGGAACATGTTAAGATTCATATATGTAAAAGATCCATAACCCATCTGTGAACCCTCCTTATATATACTTCCTCTTCTATAAGGAACTTTTGAACTAAAAAAACTCATTGATTCCTCTACCTTATAACATCTCCCCAAAAATAGATCTCTCTAATGCTCCAATTGCTCAAACCGGCCTCCGCCAGTCAACCTTCGACTCTCTCCGGCTTGGTCTACTACTCAGTTCATCATTGTTCGCCTCCTCCGCTTCTGGGATTTCCGCAACATTCAAAAAGGCGGTGAGGTATGGGAATCACGCTTCTTTGTCATGTGTAAAATCATCTGTCACCACTTATCTATTAGAACCAGTTATCTAACTCTTGCTACAATAATCTAATTTTTATCTAACTCCTCTCCTATATGAATCTGCTTGCTTGATCGACGACGCTGAGTTCTGGTTTCCGCCGGAGTTTCTCACCGACGATGACTTCCTCACCGAGAAAGAGAACAAAGCATCCAACAAGTGTTTGTTCCCGTATGAGCCGAGTTCTGGCTTTGGGTTAGACTCGGGTGAGGAAGAGAGATTCTTAGCCGGATTGAGCCGGAGAATAGTTCAATTAACTCTTGACGATGATTTCTCCGTCGCCATGGTAATGATGGCTCGACCTATATTCATCAATTTCTCTTTGTTTTTGTTTAATCAACTCTCTAACTGTTGCTTATGGTGTTTTCTTTCAGGCATGGAATACGGCTCATTCCGCTCAATCAACTCCGCGAGTTTCATCTCAGGCGGCGGCGGCATGGGATCTATACCGCCGCGGTGGAGGAACTGTAGATGATGAATCTCAACGTTTATAACAACCACAATAGTGTTAGAGGACTTCTTGATCTTCCCTGAAAACATACCCTCGCCGCAGCAGCTAAACTCTCTAACCACGGCTCTGGCTTCTACAGCCGCCAATCTCTTCAATACCAGAAGCTTCAAGCTATTTAAGTAAATCAATCACATATCGCTTCTTCAACATTTGTTTTTTCTTCCTTTTGGTGCTGATTTTTTTTAATTGTTTTCTTGGTGTAGTTTCTAAGTGTATAAGATCTTTAATTCCTAACCTTCCAAGTTTTCTAGGTTTAAGAATCTTTGCTGATGATTGTTGATTCTTTCAGTTTAGCTCTTGGTCCGGTTTTGGATCCAGCTAGAGTGGCGCAAGTTCTTAACCTACACGAGTCTGCAAAGCCTCTCGGTTCTGATGTGCAAAAGAAGAGCTACAAGGTTAGTGAAGAAACCTCCGGTAAGAAAATGGAAAAAAGCAAATAACTAATCTGTGGTATGTACTTAAAATATCAGATGAGGCTTGAGAATGTGAAGGCTGGGAGAAAATGGAATCTCAATGTGGCAACAGAGGTATATTAGTTCATCTGAGACTGGACAGTTTAAAAAAAATGGTGATGGCTTAGGAGTTACTGATTATAAGTGTATATCTTTTTGAAAAACATATATGTAGCACCAAGTCTTCATATGGTTCAAGTATCGAAATCAAAAGGGGCACTCTCGAGTTCCACAAGGTAAACCCCATAGCTTGATTTTAGATTGAGAGATCATAGGGTTAGTAATGGGTGTGTGTTTTTCAGTTTTACAAGAAGCTATCTAATTCTCTGGAGAATATAGTCTGGACGAACAACGAAGTGACGAAAGAAGCTGGAAAGTTATGTGTATGAATGCTTGACCTTTTGGGACAAGCTTACTTTCTTTTGTCTAAGAGTTTTTTTTGCTGATCCATCTACTTTTATAAGGATGATTAGTGGTATTGGTTTGTGTCAGATGTAGATATGAACTAGGGTGATTCTCTGGCATCTTGGAAGGAGAATGGTCTTAGTTTGGGTTTACTGATTTTTATCACCTTTGAGCCCGAGTTGTGGAACTAGATGGGTCAAAAAACTATATTTTAGAGAATCTCAGGGTGGTCATTACACTCTCTAGAAGTATGCACGTGAGAAACACAGTTGATCAAATCAGAGTCAAATCCAGAACTGATGTGTAATGAAAATTAAGTTGCTTATGATCTATTTTTACTATAAACATGCACATTTACGATTTTTCGGGTGATCAAACTTCTCTCATTTCAAATGTACATGATATCATAACTTTCATAGTGGTACGAAGAAGAAAATGCTTCCAACTTAATTTTTTTGTACATTAATCACTTTATCACAATCATATATTTATGTTTAAAAAATTGTTTGGAAGTCATACCCTAGAAGTTAAAAGTGTAAAAACAATCTCTTATAAAATTCAATAATCTTAAAGCCAAAACAAACATTTAAATCAATTATAACCCTAACAATTGATGTATATAAAAGCCTAAATTATCTAAGATTAAGAGTACATGGATTATAATTAATTTTTAATTAATTTATATTCATCTTTCTCATCAGTATATATGATGCCAATAATAAAACTATAACAAATAATGAGTTCTTCTTTGACATCCATTTTTTTTCATAGAAAACAAAAAATTACAACAAAAACATATAAAAGAGTAAAGTTAGAACCAATTGTGAGTTCTTATCAATCTAACTTTGTCAGACAAAAACCATTAATAAAAGAAACAAATTTAAATCAGTTTACCCATTTATGTCTTTGTAATTGGTACTAATACATATAACATATATTTAAATTTTTTTTAAAAAAATCTAAAATAAAGGTAAAAACCCGGGCGTAGGCCGGGAAAGTCTCTAGTCATAATAATAGTTCTCAGTGTTTCTTAGCCAAAAAAAGGAAAAAATCTCAGTTGTTTTATGTAGATGAAAGTCCATGAGATTTTTACTGAAGTTAATGTATTATTTTGACTACATGAACTTGAAGTTGAAGGGTCGTCATGTATTTGATAGCCTCATCCAACAATGACACCTTATCATCCTATAAAAAATTGAACATATTAAGAAATCTCTCCAAAGAAAAGATGAATCTAAGTAAAAAAAACCTCAAGTAACCATATAATGTGGTTTAAACCTTGTAACAATTAGGTAGTAGATCCTGCAAAGCACGCATTTTCTTGCTGATCTCGTTTCTTCGTTTCTGTTTCACAAATCACTGCCATTAGTTAGATTCCATTTTCTTTCATACATTTTTAAAACTTTTGTTAAAGTGAAATACATATAATGTGATGAGACTTGAGAGTGTCTAGTAAAGTTACGAACTCACTCTTTTGGATAATTTATGCACTTCTGTGCTTCGTTTTCTCTGTCAAAGTCTTTCTTGTTCTTGTTGTAACTCGTCTCTTCTCATGATCTGATTCACATCAGAATTCTGCATAGCAGTAAACACAAAAAAAAAAAACAAAAATTACGGTCCACCATGTGAAAGAACTGAGAAAAGAATCTAATAAACCACCAAATTAAATCTTACATTACTTATAAGTTGATTCTTCTTCTTCCATGTCACCATAATTCCTCCTATTTAAAGAACAACAACTTAGATCTCTCGAAGTTCGTCCAGAAAACATCGATGAAGATGCAAAATACAATTTTGTGGACCTTCCAACAGCTGTAGATTGCTCATCAGGTGGGGATGTGATAACTTCAATATTCTTCAAACCTTTTAAAGAATCCTTTCTTAATTTTGATGACTCAAAACATTTGTTGCTTTTCCAAACATCTCTCTCAGATTCGGTCTTGAAGGGCATAATCTTCATCTTTGTAGTATCATCCGTAATCCGTTTGTCTATCAGTTTCTTCATCTTGTTGTGGCTTCTGAGACTCACTCACAGAAACAACTTGCGAGCCTACAAGATTCTTGATGTTTTTCTTGAAACCCTCATCGTACTCGGTCTCGTACAAATCCAAGATAGATTGCGTACGTTGATTATGAAAAGAGCCGTTGCTGTTAGGTCTTCGGCTCTTTGCAAAAATCTGGCCATTTTCACAAACCAGTTTCATATAATCTTGATCGCTCAATCTGCCAAAAAAGGGAGTCACGTATTTTAAAACACCACTCCAATATGTACGTTTACATATAGACGTGTGATATGAATATAAAAAGTTGTAGATGGAATATAAAGAAATTATTTTGGTTTGAAGCTCGATGTTGATGGAGAAATGATGTTTGGTTGGGATGATGGTGCATAGGAGTTTTTTCCCATTTAAATATGTTGGGACATGAAACCTCGTGAAGTGTTCAACAATTGCAAGATTGCTCGAGTTCGAGTCTGGGCGGGAACAATTCAAACTCATGTGGTGACGTGGCAAGTGAAGAATTATCTGCTGATAGGATATACATAAGTCTGAGAGATTCTAGGAATTAGAATAGTAGATTTGATGTTATCTTATAATGAAAAGATCAGCTCGCCTAGGTCTATAATAGGCGATGCTGGTGATTTAGAAAGCTACGGGTTTAAGAGCTTTAGTGTTTTTGACGGCAAGAGCAAAAAGGTTTTTTGGGTCTTGTGAGTCTTTGAAGTTGTTCAGTGTTGATTCACATGTTGTGAAGTCAAGTAAAGCTGATTAAACAAGTTAGCGTGTAATTTGTTTAAAGAATTTCAATAAAGCATTCAGTTTTTGAATTCGTGAGACTATATCTGTGCTCTAGGTTTTTCGTTTGGTATCAGAGCGGGAACCTATCTAGATCTTGCGATTTATAACAGGTAGAGATCTTGAGGAGAGCATGGATTCGTCAAAAGAGCTTGTTGCTGTTCAGAGAACCTTCATGCTCGATGAAAATAATTTCGGACATTGGAAGGTTAGGATGAAACAGAGGCTCAAAGGTATTGAAGAAGATGTGTGGACTGCAGTGGAGATGGGATGGACTGAACCAAGCCAAAAGACTGAGAATGGTGAAGTGATTCTGAAGCCTAAGGAGGATTGGACTGATAAAGACAAATTAGAATCAAAACACAACTCCAAGGCCATATCTGAGATTTTCAATGCAATTAATCCGGAGCAGTTCAAACTTGTTCAAGGATGTGTCTCGGCTAAGGATGCTTGGGATACACTGGTTGATTATTACGAGGGTACATTGACAGTTAAGAGATTGAGACTTGATCATCTAGCAACACAGTTTGAGAATCTGAGAATGACAGAGGATGAATCTATAACTGTGTTTAGCTCGAAACTTAGTGCTATTGCTCATGAAGCTACTGTCCTGGGCAAAGAATACAAAGACAATAAGCTGGTCAAGAAGATGATTCGATGCTTACCAAAAAAATTTGCTAACTACAAGCCTCTACTGAAAGTTGGTATGAACACTGATGACATGAAATTCTCGCAATTGGTGGGAATACTCAAGGCCGAAGAGATGAAATCAAGTGGAGAACAAACTAAGAAAGGTAAAGGAATTGCGTTTTCTGCTGAGAAAAAGGAAGATAAGATACAGATGCTGCATGACACTCTGAATCAGAAATTAGAAGATAGTATGGCTCTGATGGCACAAAATTTCAAGTAGGCTTTGAGAAGAATTGAGAAAGGTCAAGGAAGAGGACAGAATCAGCAACAGTCAAAAGATTCAAACCAGGATTGGCGACGTGACAGAGATAATTCTAGCAACAGAAACTCAAGAACTGATGCAAATCAATCTAGGAAGAAACATGATCTTCAATGCCATGAATGTGATGGTATTGGACACATCAGGTCTGAATGTTCGCTTGCTAAACAAAAAGAACTCAAATGCTATGAGTGTAGGGGCTATGGTCACACTAAGGCAGAATGTCCTAACTTGCTTAAGAAGGGAGATAAATCATTCATCAGTTTCAGTGATACAGAGTCAGAAGAAGATGAAAGTGACAACTTGATGAATTTGGTTGCTTTTATAAGTGAATCAGCAGACAACAAATCAGCAGTCGAGTCAGACTCAGAGGAAGATGAGGAAGAGATAGATCCTAAGGTTGAATTTCGGAAACTATATGAGAATTGGGTAGTCTTAAGCAATGACAACTTGAAGCTGCTCAAGAATAAGGCTATTCTGGAAGCTCAGATCAACATTCTTGAGATGGAAAAGTCTACTGAAACTCCTAAAGTTGTACCAAGCTCGATCACTGAAGTATCATTGTTAGACAACAAGGAGACAGAGAAGATTGCGGAACTTAAATCTAAAGTATCACGTTTGGCAGAACTGTTAAGCCTTGAGGAAAGTAAGAATCGAAATCTGGAACATAATCTGAGTGAGAATCATAAGAGGATTAGGATGATGAGCTCAGGAACACAGGAACTCGATAAGATTCTGAAAATAGGACAACCACCTAATGTGAGTTGGGGGCTTGGGTATTGTGGCAGCCAATCAAGTCAGTCACAAACTGCTCATTCAGAAACATCAACCTCCAATGTGTTCGTTCGACCTAAGGNAATCTGGAACATAATCTGAGTGAGAATCATAAGAGGATTAGGATGATGAGCTCAGGAACACAGGAACTCGATAAGATTCTGAAAATAGGACAACCACCTAATGTGAGTTGGGGGCTTGGGTATTGTGGCAGCCAATCAAGTCAGTCACAAACTGCTCATTCAGAAACATCAACCTCCAATGTGTTCGTTCGACCTAAGGAATCTTCAGCTGCAAAAGGAACAGTTTCACAGCAAGTTAACATCTCTACGCACAAACAAGTGAGTGTTAGGAAGGAACGAATGTGGAGCTGTCACTCCTGTGGAACTAAGGGCCATATTGCCAGATATTGTTATGCTCGTCGTACCAACATACAAAAGGCTTGGAAAAGAGGTGTGTGTTATCCTGAGCCTAAGTATTATGGAAGGTTCTGGATTCCTAAGTCAGTGTTGTATGCTAAAAGAATTGAGGAAGATTTTGGAGATGATTTCGATGTCATGAGTGGTGTAATTCAAGTCGATGAGGTAATTCTTGCTTCAGCAAAAGATGCAATCCAAGATAACCTCGATATGGATGTTCAACTGATGTGTAACTTTGTACAAGTGGAGCTGGAAGATGATAGTTCTGAACACAAGAGAAGTTTAGTTGCGTACACATCATCTGAACAGTCAAAACACACTGTCTGGTACTTTGACAGCGGATGCTCAAGACACATGACAGGTCAACAACAAGTGCTGACTACTTCCAGTGAGCTGAGTGGAGGGAAAGTAATTTTTGGTGATGGAGGTAAAGGAAGCATCCGTGCAGTAGGAACTGCCAGTAGATGAGATCAACCTGCCCTGGTCAATGTCTACTATGTAGAAGGATTAACAGCCAACTTGATCAGTATTAGTCAGCTATGTGATGAGGGACTCAAGGTGGTGTTCACTAAAACAGAGTGTCAGGAAATTGACATAAGGGGAAACATCATACTTCAGGGAATTCGTTCTGAGAACAATTGCTACATGTGGAGTCCTTTGAGGACATGTCTATCAGCCACTGAATCTTAACTAGATTTATGGCATAAACGGATGGGGCATATGAACATCAATGGATTGCAGAGGAGTACCTAAACTAGAGGAGTCATCTGGATCCGTGTGTAAAGCATGTTGTCAAGGGAAGCAAATTAAAGTTCAGCACAAACAAATCAAAGAAATCATATCCAAGAGAGTTTTGGAACTCATACATATGGACTTGATAGGACCAGCTCAAACTGAAAGTATAGCTGGACGCAGATACATTTTTGTGTTGGTAGATGACTACTCACGTTTCACATGGGTACGACTTCTGAGAGAAAAATCTGAAACCTTGCAAAGCTTCAAGATGCTAGCTCTTCAATTGGCCAAAGAGAAAGGAAGCCTTGCACAGATCAGAAGTGACAATGGTGGTGAATTTCAGAATGAAGCATTTGATCGTTTCTGTCAAGAGCATGGAATCAGACGACAGTTCTCTGCACCAAGAACTCCTCAGCAAAACGACATTGTTGAAAGGAAAAACAGGACTTTGCAAGAAACAGCTAGGGCAATGATGCACTACAATCAAGTTCCTACAAGATGTTGGGCTGAAGCAATTAGTGCAGCTTGCTACATAATCAACAGAGTGTACGTAAAACCAAGAACAAAGACTACGCCGTATGAAATCTGGAGAGGAAAGACACCGAATCTGAGTCATCTGCATGTCTTTGGATGTATTTGCTACATACTCAATGATAGAGAGAACTTATGCAAGTTTGACTCCAGAAGTGATGAAGGGATATTTCTGGGTTACTCAACTCACAGTATGGCATGCAGAGTTTACAACAAAGCTACAAAAATAGATGAGGATGGGAATGTTGTCAGAAATAAGTCACGATTGGTTGCTCAGGGTTACTGTCAGATATAAGGTGTGGACTTTGATGAAACTTTTGCTCCTGTAGCCAGGTTGGAATCAATCAGGCTGCTACTTGGAATTGCATGCAAGCTGAACATTAGATTGTACCAGATGGATGTCAAGAGTGCATTTTTGAACGGGTTACTCCAGGAAGAAGTGTACGTTGCACAACCAAAAGGATTCGAAGACCCCAAGTTTCCTGAACATGTCTATAAACTGAAAAGGGCTCTTTATGGTTTGAAACAAGCCCCTAGAGTTTGGTATGAAAGACTCACGCAATTTCTCCTTGAGGCAGGATTTAAGCGTGAAAATGTAGATCAAACCTTGTTCATTCTTGAGAAGAACAGTGAGATGTTGGTCATGCAGATCTATGTTGATGACATAATCTTTGGAGGCACAAGGGAAACACTGGTGAAAGAATTTGTTCAGACTATGACTAGCGAGTTTGAAATGAGCATGGTTGGGGAGCTTAACTACTTTTTGGGACTTCAAAACAAACAGATGGATGAGGGAATCTTTGTTTCACAGAGCACATACTCCAGAAACCTGATCGCTAGATTTGAGATGCATATGTCAAAGGAATCAAGAACTCCAATGAGTACAACGTGCAAACTGTCCAAAGATGAGCATGGAGTGAAAGTGGATGAAAAGTTGTACCGAGCTATGATAGGAAGTTTGCTTTATCTTACAGCAAGTCGACCTGATATCTGTTACAGTGTCGGTGTATGCGCGCGGTACCAAGCCAGTCTACGGGTGTCCCACTTAAATGCACTTAAGAGGATAATCAAATACGTGAAAGGAACAGCTAATCTTGGATTATATTACACAAAAGATACTAATCTAAGCTTGGCTGGTTTTTGTGATGCAGATTGGGCTGGTAGTTTGGATGACCGAAGGAGCACTTCTGGTGGATGTTTCTTCTTGGGCAACAATATGGTTTCATGGCATAGCAAGAAACAAAATTGTGTATCTCTCTCAACGTCTGAAGCAGAATACATCGCTCTTGGAAGTTGTTGCACTCAACTGTTGTGGATGAAACACATGCTAGCTGACTATGGTATGACCTCAAACTCACTAATGGTATATTGTGATAATCAAAGTGCAATTAATATCTCGAAAAATCCTGTGATGCATTCGAAAAACAAACATATTGCAATAAGATATCATTTTGTTAGGGATTTGGTTGAGGCCAAAATTGTGGCGTTAGAGTTTGTTTCATCAGCACATCAGCTTGCAGATATTTTCACCAAAGCTCTTGATCTTAACACGTTTTTAAACTTAAGAAAGGCGATTGGAGTCTGTGAAGCTTGAGCAGCTCGGGCTATGAGGGTTGAACATGTTCTAAGTATGTATGTACAGAAAAACTATCAAGGAGTTTTCACGCATTTCTATAAAAACCTCCTGTTGGCAAGTCAGACGTAAAGAGGGCTACTCATCATGCACTGGTGAGTAAAGATTACTTTGGGAGTTTAAACTGAGAGATAGTTTCAATACGCTCTTGGATATGGATGTCACAACATTGATAGCTAAGCTTGGTCAGTATTGAAACTGTTTAAGAGTGAAGGATACTCAGCTTGGACCTGGACGCAACAACGTTTATGTCTAGGTTGATCACTATCTGGACTTACCAGGTAAAAGCAGAGTTACAAGTAAAAGAAAGGTTCTCTAAAGGTGGTGAAGAAAAAAAAATATGAAGGAGATTATGAAAAAAAAAATGTGAAAGAATGAGAGTTGATAAGAAAAAAAGAGTAAGATAAGAAGAAGTGTTGAATATGCTGATAACGCTAAAAGAGAACCTCCCAGCTGGATAAACAATCTCGTTGGATTTGTGTACAAAAATACTTAAACACTGACTGAGATCAATGTTTTGATTGGGGTTTACTTGGAAAATCTGTCTTTTATCTGGTCTTGGTTAGAAGTAATGTACTTCATGTGTATGATGATATGAAGACTAGTGCGTTTTGATCGAAGTGATGAAAGCTGTCGCAGATAGCCAATGGGTTGATGTTTGATTTTGGTAGTCACTAACAATATCTTCTTGATGGGTTTCTGCTACATGATACTGGAAAATGTTGAATTCTCCTCTAGCCAAGCCTGCACAAGTATGTAAATAAGTTAGTTAATTTTTCTTTAATTAAGTGTTAGTGCTGATGAAACTCACTCTTCTCGCCAAGTTCTTAGTAACATGCATACTCTTGCACAAGCATATCTTATCTAAGGCATAATGGGTTTTATTTTATCTTATTTGGTTAAACTGTTCAAAACTAATGGACCAAGTGTGTGAGGTGTGTATTTAAGGACTAACCCTAGGTCGATGGAGGAACAAGCCGTTACCCTAAAATTGAGTTCTAAAATTTCGGATGAATGAAATGGGGAAATCTGAGCATGCTTGACATAACATCAACTATGAACACACTGTTCAAGTTCAACTGGATGCCTACTGCAAACAGTATCAGGCAAATCTTTCCAGGTCTCATTCAGCACGTACTTCAGTCCCAGCACCCGAGAAGATGATGGTTGATGAGCATGGTCTTCCAAAGAAACACTCTTGAACAGCTCCTAAGGGCTCATTGACAAAGGGTCTTGGTGACGTTTATCGTCTGGTTGACAACATCGTCAGATGATCTGCTAGTAAGTATTCTCTGTTTCCTGATTAAGTTTTGGTTTCATAACTTGGTTTTTAAGTGTCTATGCCACCAAGCAGGGGGAGAATATGAGGGATTTGTCTAATTGAGGGTCCTACGTTCTAGGGGGAGTCTGGAGTCTGGGAAGTCTGTTTTCATGAGTTTTTTGATTTCACGGGGAGTGTGTTTAATGCAAGTAGGTAGTTACGGATAAGATACAAGTTTCTTTTCGGATAAGATACAAGTTTCTTTTCCCCTTGGTAATGATGGACGGTTGTGCTGATAAGAATGCTAGTGTTGTATTACTGAAATGATCATTTGGTTGAATGCTATGGGTTTATGCTTACTAACGTTAGTATGTACTTCTACATAGATGTTGCTTTTTAGTGGTTTTTGTCACAGGTGCTTGGTGATGATAGACAGGTGCTTGGTGATGATAGACACTCAAAAAGGGGGAGATTGTTGGGACATGAAACCTCGTGAAGTGTTCAACAATTGCAAGATTGCTCGAGTTCGAGTCTGGGTGGGAACAATTCAAACTCATGTGGTGACGTGGCAAGTGAAGAATTATCTGCTGATAGGATATACATAAGTCTGAGAGATTCTAGGAATTAGAATAGTAGATTTGATGTTATCTTATAATGAAAAGATCAGCTCGCCTAGGTCTATAATAGGCGATGCTGGTGATTTAGAAAGCTACGGGTTTAAGAGCTTTAGTGTTTTTGACGGCAAGAGCAAAAAGGTTTTTTGGGTCTTGTGAGTCTTTGAAGTTGTTCAGTGTTGATTCACATGTTGTGAAGTCAAGTAAAGCTGATTAAACAAGTTAGCGTGTAATTTGTTTAAAGAACTTCAATAAAGCATTCAGTTTTTGAATTCGTGAGACTATATCTGTGCTCTAGGTTTTTCAAAATAAACTTAGAGAAAGTTTTTTCTGTATTATGAATTGCAGAATGAGAAAGATTTGGAACTCACACGTTGGTCTCTTTCTTGTGGTTCATTAGGAGGTGCCTATATATATCTATTATTTTTTTGATGCTCTAGTCGTACTGCAACATTTTTCTGTAAATATTAATTTTGATAAATAACGAGAAGCATTTTGCATTACTTGCACTCATTATTTTATTATCGAGTTACACGGTTACATTTCAGGTTTACCGAATTTTTGGCGTAATGCTGGTAGTAAGGTTAAGACCGCTTCTGGGATTGTAGAGACTACATACAATTTAGTAAAGGCTTATATTAAGTTTTTTTTTTTTTTTACAAATTTATGAGATTATATTTTTGATTTTTCTTAAAATTTTGGGGCTATAAGCCAATGTTTTATCAGTTTATGTTCATGACCGGCCTGGTGAAGGTATGTTTTATCAATTTATGACTCAATGTTCATGTCGTGTTTGCTAAATTAGATTTCACATGTTTATAATTATAAGAAAATCGTAACAAGAGTTTTGAATTTACCGGGCATTTTAATAGTAGAGTTATCTAGCATGCTGCATGCATATATAACTAATATCTCGTAGTTAACAACATTATTGGAATTAATGTGTAAGAATATTCGTACTACAAGGAAATAAAGGTGAGTGCATCTAGTTGCGTTTCCTCGACCTCGTATCGTATGGGAGAAGACAAGAATGTAGGGGTGATGGCGAACGACAAAGAAAGACTCTGAGTAAGACAACCTTGTGAGTTATAACCAACTTTTCTTCTCTACCGTTCCCTATTTTCTCTCTTTCAGAAAGAATCTTATACAATAAAAGGGAGTTTTCTCTCTTCTTAGGATGTCCACCTCAGCATTTGTGATGGGGGCAAAAAATGACATGTCAGCATCCATAATCAAATTAAACCGACCTCCTGGCTCGATTTGGTTTAACGGATATAACTCAGTAACTTCATCTTTATCTCTTCCTCGACGACGTAGCTTTTGATGTGTCGTTCAAAGTTCCATCTCATGGCTCTGATGGTGCGGCTGAGTAACCGTCCTTGGTTGCATTCAATTAACCGCATTTAAGTTGGCTTTACCACCATTGACCCACTCCTCCCACAATCCTTCCTTCAATGGACCCTCTCCTTTCTCAAACACTACGATTCTACACCTATAAATAAGGGTTCTCGATTCTGAATCATCAGTTTCTCCTACTCAATCATTAGTACCAGGCTGCCTCATCAATTTTGCTCGCCGAATTAAAAGCTGGCGGCTGTTCCAGCACTGTAGAAACCGTTTCCTGGCTTCAGCTTTTTTGTATGCTTTCCTTTGCCTTCTTTCCTCTAAATCTTTGATACATACATCTATTTTACTCTTGGAAATTTCATCTCTATGATCTCTTAATCACTTGATTGTTACTCTTTCTTTGCTTGTGATGCTAGCTATGATTGTCATGTGCCTTAGATACTCTAAGCGGTCAAGCTTGTGGAGCTATGCTCTACCGGAAACTAGGTGCTCAGACTTATACAGCTATGTTCTGTCTTTTCTTTTCTTTTTTGTGCAACAGCTATGTTCTGTCTTACATTAGTTTGTTTCCCTCTTTCTATTGTATGGTTCATCGTGGATAAGTTTTTTGTTTTCCTTGTCCAAGACCACTCCATCGGCACGAAGCCGGCAGATATGTTGCCTGCTCATCCATGGACTCTTCTCTTACGCCGTTCTACAGCCCCTCGCTCGCTAATTCCAAAACCAGAGAATTATCAGAGCCCTCCTCATTACCTCTACTTTTGTGTTATGTCTCCACGTTCTTCTATGTAGGTTCTGGTTTACAAGTCAGTGCTTGGTTTCCTCGGAGGAGCCTTGGGCCTTGGCTAAGGGTTTGTCAAACTGGATTTATGTCGTTCTTCTCAGATCTATCTTGTGGTTCTTTCTATGTTTTGTGTGCCCCTCTATGGAGATATTTAATGGCGCTGGATAGTTCTTCAAATATGCTCTTCTTTCTACCACTATGGTTTGGTATTTTCTCTTTTCAATGTGCCTTTCAGATTCTCAATGCCACCACATTGTTTTTATAAAGTATTTTTCATGTGTTGCAGTCTATAGTGGTGGGCATATGAACTTATAATATAAGTCCATGTTACCAATCCAGAATGGGTGACTTATGTGCTCTCTGTCAGGTAACTTCTGTTGCATCTATATTTCATTGCCTTCTCAGTCTTGAATTTTCCCAACATAATATTATTCAATCTACGTGAAGTTTCCAAACAATTACGTCAATCTATTCAACACCACTTGCCATCACGGCTGCATCAAGGTTAGAGCTTTAGTCAGTACCTTTGTAGCAGAAGAGAGTTGAAGCATACGATTTGCATGTGCAGCACAACAATCTCAAACCAACCACAGATTTATTGTTCAATACTGTTTGCTCTCTGTTTCTTCACATGTTAAACTGTCAAGGGCTTCTTAATCTCCTCATTTTAGTGTCTTTTCATATTATGTACGAATTCATTACTTAGGATTTGTTTATCGATCCTCACAATCTTTCATGTATGTTCCTGATGTGCCATTTGTAGTCCAGTCTCAGAGTTATTGTAGTAAGTTATTGTAATTTTTTTAATTATGTAACAGATTTTACCCTTATCAACCACTCCTAACCATAGTTTAAGATGGTAATAAGTTATTGTAAATTTGTTAATTATTTAACAGGTTTTACCCTTATCAAAGAAGTCACGTACTATACATTTTTTTTATAAAAAGAGAAGAAACCTTTCGCAGATGGAAAAAAAATAACAAATACCATTATAATATTGTTTTCAAATTTCATCAAACTCAAGACAATTAAAATATATAAGAAGTTATGCTGAAATAACTTTTCCATTTTTAATCACTAAATTCAAGTTTTCAAAAATAAATAAAAAATAACGAAATTCTGATATAATCAATATAGAAATTAAAACATAGTTTGCAAGACAAAAGATAAAAAGATATAACAAATATAACAATAAAAAGATATAACAAATATAACAATAAAATTATCAGAATATATAATTTATTCAAAATACAAAATTTAACACCGAATACATAAATTTTGAGAAGATATTGGAGAATTCATAACAAAAAAAAACAGATGAAGCCATTTACAATGTTGTTTTTCTTTTAGCGTTGCCTCAAACTAAGATGAACAAAAATTAAAATTGAAAATAGTGTAACTCATCAATTTTTGCTTTTTTTTTGGTATACAATAAGGCTAAGAAAAACTAATACAATTATTGAAAAAACCATCAAAAATAATACACAACTACAACAAAGATTTCAAAAAGACAGAAAAAAAAATATAAAAACATATTTGCGTAAATAGTGAGAACTCTAGAAAATAGAAAAAGATTAATGATTTATAGTGAAAATCTAAAGTTATTTTTCCATTTAATTATCTAAAACATACCCTATTTATTCATTTATTCAAAACGTATATAAATATATACTTAACTTGTGTTTTCTTTAATCAAATAAACATGAAGCTAATGAATGACAATAAATAAAAAGGGATCATATAAGAACAATTGTTTGATAAAAAAGTAAAAATAAATCTCATTCATATAAAACGTTTGTGAAATGATAAACTTAACTATTTAAATAAATTTCTGCCTGAAGCGCGGATACTATACAAAAAGGTCAATAATAACATGCATCATGTTTGCTCATCTTAAACAAATTCAGTGTAAAATTCACATAGTCTTCGTACACTTCATTTGAAAAGTTTTAATTCTGTGTAATCTCAGTAATAAAATTCGAAATGCAGTAACTATTATGTACTATGCAAATGATATTTAATAATTTATTTATGTTCTCTACATTAAATATATATTCACTACTCAGACCGCTTATCATCAGTGTAGATGGCAAAATGTTGACTGCTAATTTCATGAAGAATTAAAACACAAATCACTAACCTCAATATTAAAAAACGGTACAACATAAACAAAATAATTATAAATACAATACACAAACCTTCCGCACGTAGCGCGGATAACCACTAGTAGAAAATAAAGTCAAATCTAGGATGACAGTATCTTATTTGTTCACCACCTAAATGAGAATTAAATAATATTCACTTTTGGTTAGAATATGCTATTTAAAAAAAAAAGATATATTAGAACCATATGACATTATTTGTATTAACTTGTCTGCTAAGTAAATGTTATGATTCAGGTTTTATCATAATTTTATGTAATGTTTTATTGAGTTATTTGTGTTTCCTACGAATAAAAGCTCAAGAAAATAAACTATACATCGCTTTTTATTATAAGTTTATGATACTTTGTTTGTTGTATCACCAAATGTAGAGGTGATGTAAGCGCTTCTGAACTCATACATGCATGAAATTCGTATATACGATCATTCCATTTATCAAAAGGAATATCATCGAAAGTGAATACCGTGACTTTTGAAACAAAGTGCTTTGTTATCGGTATTTCTGGGCTAGGCGGCATGAAATCCATATCTTCATCACTTGAATAGACTTCATTGATACTTGGTTCTTTTTTCGGAGTGTGCGAACCTTCTCCAATCACAAATTGTCTTGGCAGAGATTCTTCATAGGACTCGATCTCATAGTCACTTGAACTTTAATCTGAGAGATGATCAATTTTGGCAATAGATTTTGTAGTCGAGGACTGTGTATTTTCTTAGATTTTTATGATTGATCAGATATCTCAGGGCCTTTTCCAAGAGTGTTGAGTAGGCTGGTCATTAAAAACTTGATTATTCCAATGTCCTTTCCATTTTCTTTGTTCTTCTTATCATCAACAGACTCGTGGCTTGAGGATGATATGAGAACATGTCTTTTATTCGGACTGGCTTGGAAATCCGACTCCTTTTGTCTTTGAGGCTTTGAACGTGTTTGTTTCTGCTGTGGATAAATAATGGATGTTGATCCATAACGAGATGTGAAGATTTCGTCGGAGGAGAGGAAGCCAGGTAGTGGAGTTTTAGCCTTTTGAGCTTGATTTACGGAGAGGAATCCAGGGGAATAGGATCCTTGGTATGTAGGCATTCCTGGTGGTATGTATCCAAGCGGATCGAAGTCATGCTTTCGAGGCTTCTTTGGAGATCTTTTAGTTGATTTTTTAGACTAGCCGTCTCTGCTTCATTGTTGCAGAATTGGGTAATGTTTACCATCATGTTATGCGCCTAGCCATCATTTCGTGATGAAGATTGTTGAGTCTTCCATATATTTCTGTTGTGGAGATTTGAAGGATGTGTAACCTTTTGTTGTAATTTTCTGTCAATTTATCAACTTTATCATTGATTGTGGATAAAAGTTGATTTTGAGCAAGAGCATTTTCCGTTTGCCAGTTGAGAACCTTTTCAGCTTGACTTAGCTGGTCAGGGCCGGAAGAGTTGATGGTGTAAGGATGTCCAAATTCTTCTTAGAAAGGATAAAAAAATTCACCATCACGCTCAAAGAAAGCTGGTGTAAGGATTTGTGGCCTTTTGGGATTTCGTCGTTTCGTTTCTCTATTTGTATTGCAAATTGAGTGAACAATTCCTTTCGAAATGATGATGACCTTGGTTTCTAAAACTTGACCTCTGTTGTTCCATCGTTTCGTGATCGGAAAGTGACGTCTGATGATTGAATATTAGACTGTGTAGCTTGATGAAACTTTTCATAGCTCGTTATCCATGATTTCGGTAGCTAGCGTAATAACTCTTCACGAGTTATTTATTGAGGAATCTGTATTGAGTTAGGAACTTGGGACGCTGATGTGACTTCGAGGTATAATGCTTCATCAGAGGAGGGTATAACGAGGTCAAGAGCATGATCTTGAATCTGATAGACGATTTGGTGGTGCAGTGTTGCTATCACACTCTTTTCTTGCATCGGTGCTCCAACCAGTTGAAGCTGAACTTTGAGTGTCTTCAAAAGATTTGGGTTTTGTAGTGAAACATTAAATTTTGGAAACAGTGTTATAAATACTGTCCGGCATTTAATGTTGTCTGAACAGTTCCGATGGACACTCGTTGGTATGATTTTAATCGTGAATGGATTAAAGCTATACGAGCGACGAATGGTAGACCTTTTATGACGTGTAAGGTTAAACCAAGTCTCACAACTCCAAAGTGGAGGTGAGTATAGCCTTGTTGCTGCCACATATTGGGTAGATTCGCCGGGATGTTGATAGAGATGAATTGGTCTTCTTCAGTTGTTGGAACTTGTTAGGATGAGAACTTGATGGATTGGACGTACCATGACCTTTCGGCTTGAAGATGGTGATATGAGCTCATGAACTCTTTTAAGAGAGAAGGCGCTGGATTTTTGGGAAAAGTATTCATAAAGATTTATTAAAGGTAGGATGGTTTCTGGTAATTTATCTCATGAAATATATTCAATTTCATATAATGAGTTAATATTAGAAGATGAAGAAGAAATACGACTTGTAGATTTATAAAGAGTAGATATAGCAAATTGGGAATCGAGTGTTTGACGAGCTGAAATAGGCATTGTAAAGAAGTGTTTTCAGAATTCTTAAAACAATCAATCATAAACAGAGATTCCGTCAACCATTACGTAAATCTGAACAGTAGGCTTTGATACCATTTTACATATATAACGGTGGGCCACAAAATCTCTCTTATGAGACTCCAAAAATAATGCAAATTAATTTCTTTTAAGCATATATTTTTAAGAGATACTCATAGATAGCAGTAGATCAATTTTTTGTTCAAGAATTAGCACAAGAAGTAAATTCATCAAAATATATAACATTATAAAATGTTCAAAATACATATTGTTTTTGTTTTTGGATTTAGTGATTAGAATATAGGGATTAGTACTTCTAAGATGGGATTAAAGTTTAGAATATAAGAAAATATAATTGGTAAAAAAAAGAAAAAAAAGTAATATTAATGTTTTTGTAGTTTAATATTTTTTTGACTAGTAAATATTAGTTTAAGTTATTTTTAAGGTTATTTTCTAACCTAGAGATTTACGGCTAATATCAAAATTTTCCTACCACATGCATGGATCAGTTCAGTAATATGCAATGTGAGAGAGAGAAAAGAAAAAAAAAAGGTCCAACAGAAAGTTTAGAAATTAGTTAATAATCTGAAACCCTCTATATTTTTTATAGGGCAATTTTTTTTAAATAATCCTCTTTTAAGTTTTTATCACAAAAATCGACCTCAAAAATTAAAATAACCAAAATAGCATTTTTTATTTTGAAAATTTTAATTTTTTTTTTAATTTTTTAAAATTTGAAACTCTATCCCCAAAATCCTACTCCTCAATTCTAAACAAAAAAGTATAGGATTAGTTAACCCAATGGGTAAAATGTATATTTAATAAAACATTTAAGTGCTATTTTGGTCGTTTTAATTGTTAAGGTCTATATTTGTGACAAAAAAATTTTTAGGTTTATTCTAGTCATTTTCTCTTCTTTATATTTATATACAATCATGCAGAACTTGTTACAAAAAAAAAATACAATCATGCCGAACTAGCAGGTAATTAATTACTCGTTTGATGTCAAAGCAAAATACAGGTAAATATTTTGCCTAGGGTTGGGTATTTTATCCGTTATATTTGATTTGATTCGTTATTAGTTTTGATTCGATCCAAAAATCTTGGATATTCGTAAACTTTCGAATCAAAACAAATACTAAAATTAAATATCCACTAAAATCGAAGCAAATCAGAAATATTAAAATTTTGGGAAGCGGATATCCGATCCGATCCAAAAATATATATATGTATATCTTGATTATATTTAAAATTTTAAATGTATAAAGTTATATAATTATTATTCTAGCATATGATTTTGAACAATTCTATTCACATTATTATTTATATAAAAGTATTATGACAATTATATTTTTTTCTTAAATTTTGTGTTACTATAATTGTAACTTAAACTTAAAAAATTACAAAATATGTAAATTCACTAGTTCTTTTAGTTTTTATTTTATATATTATGCAAAAAAATATTTTTGCAAAGGAAATTTTGTATCAAAATCTTAAGATTATTTGTATTAGTCAAAATGGATGAGATATCCATAAATATTAATATCCGCAAATATCTATTTATTTTCCGGATATCCGTATTTTTTTGAAGCAACGCAAATACCAAAATTAGATATCCGTAAAATTCGAAGCAAATCACAAATACCTTAAAAATCCCGGATATCTGATCCGTGCCTACTCCTAATTCTGCCCTTGCAAATATACATTCAGTCGTACTGTATAGTTTTTTTTTAACATCAAAGGTCTGTTCGTTTCGTTGACGCAGAAGTGGCGGCTGCGGCTGCGTCAATCTTTTTTGAGAATCTTGTTCGTTTGTTTGACGCGGTGACCTGCGTCTAGACGCTGCATCAGGACGCTGCGGCTGGCGTCTACAAATTCTGGACGCCGAATAAATCGGCGGTTGACTCCAAAAATCTTCGTCTGTTTACATTATTTATGTTTTTGCCCTTAATATATCTTATTATTTACAAAAATAAACTAACCCTATTGACGCAGCCCCATCTCAGAAAGAGGAATAGACGCAAGCATCTCATCTCTCGAAGCTCTCTCTTCTCCATGGCATCTCATCTCAAAACTCTCTCTTCTCCATAGACAGATCTCAAAGCTCTCTCTTCTCCATAGCATCTCGAAGCTCTCTCCATAGACAGAGCTCGAAGCTCTCTCCATAGACAGAGCTCGAAGCTCTCTCTTCTCCATAGCATCTCGAAGCTCTCTCCATAGACAGTGCTCGAAGCTCTCTCTTCTCCATAGCATCTTGAAGCTCTCTATTCTCCATAGACAGAGCTCGACGAAGCTCTCAAGTTCAGACCCTTTCAAGCTCAGACCCTCTCAAGCTCACACTCTCTCGACGACCCTCTCAAGCTCACTATCTCGATCCTCTCAAGTTCAGACCTTCATTGCGTATTGCCTTTGCCTCCCCTCTGATTTCGTTTTATTCCTCGGAAGTCAGTGCTTAGGATTTAGGAGATGCTCTGTGACGATTGTTTATGTTTGTGCTATGATATATTTGTGTGTACATGGAGTCATAGATTGGTTTTGTTACATTACACGTTTATCTGTTTCATTACACATTTTGCCTTGATAGTGTTTCTTGGTTCTTGAACTTAACAGCACTAAGCAAAATAGCTTAACGTAGTATCTTCTTTGTGGTTAAAGGATTGAATATCTTAGCGTGTGGAGTTGAATATTCAAAGTGTTTCACTTTTTTTTTCACATTAAAACTCTGTTTCTGTTAAATCTGGACAGTCTTATTTGCTATGAACCTTACTCTTATGAAATTGCTTCTTACTCTTGTGTCTTGATTAGTTGATTTGGTAATGATCTTTTTTGGTTCTCTGTGGTTGAAGGATTAATGAATGTCTTAAGGTTTTGAAGTAGGTTTCAGCGAAACAAACTCTTTAAAAATGGTTCAAGACACAACTGCAATTTAAGAGTTAACTTTGATCACTTCCACACGTTAGTTATGTTTAAAAATAAATATGTTAAGAGGTGTAGAAGCCTAAGGAAGATTGGTGCTGCGAGGGAGTTGTTTGGTAAAGTAGAGAAGAGAGATTGTGTTATATGGAATGTGATGCTTAATGGGTTTGCGAAATGTGGGGATTTAGATAGTGGAATGAGGATGGATGGGATTCGTCCTAATGCTGTCACTTTTGATTGTGTTTTATCTTTGTGTGCCTATAAGTCGTTGATTGATCTTGGAGTTCAGGTTCATTCTCTAGCGGTTGTTTCTGGTTTGGAATTTGAAGGCTCTATTAAAAACTCGTAACTAATGTGTGGAACAATGGTTAATTGGTTTCTTGGTTCACATATAATGTTAATACAGCCTTGTTTAAGAGTTATAAAATAGAGTTAACCCAGTTAGCGAGATCTTTGTCTTACTATATACAGTAGTTAAATGGTTCTGGCTTCTAAATGCTTATTCTTTCCCTCTTTTTTTGCAGGTATCAAGCTCTCTTATCTCAAGCTCAGATCTTCTCAAGCTCAGACCCTCTCAAGCTCAGATCAGAGGCGGACCTACCCTTTAAGTGGGTCTGGCACGTGCCACATACTAACTTATAGAAATTTTTATATACTAGGTAGAGATAGGAACTGCCAGCTCTGATGGTTTAAAGACATTAGGATGTTCACCCATGTTCGAACGTGAATGTTTCCCTTCACTGTTTATACATTTTAGTGACATCCTTACAACACAAATTTTTATTTCTTCTTTGTTTTTTGCTATCTAATAGAAATGATTTGTTTTCCCTCTTGTACTTTAATGTTAGTCATTACCTTTTAAAATATATAAAGTAGTTTATTTAAGTTTCAGTTCAACAATTATTTTTATGAAATTTATTTTTATGCTTATAATAAATATCAAATTAAAAGTATTTAACAAAACAAATATCTATTTATCTTATTAATTAGTTTAATAAAGTTTTTCAAATATTTTATAAAATATTCTTTAAAAAATATATATAATGTGATAAAAATCTCTATAATATTATTTGAGAAGTCAGTTTCTTATGTGTCGCGCTCATGTTGACTCTTACACTGGTTGATTACTATGATACCCTTGTGATTTAAAACTTTATTTTATTTATTTAAGATTTGATGTATTAATTAGTTTTTGTTTTGTGTTAAATACTTTGATATATTATTTGTGGTTTAAGATTTTGTGGTTTAAAACTTTATTTTATTTATAATTTTTATGATAAATAAATGTTGTTAAATTAGTATATTTGCCTAAAAAATTATTACCAATTAAATAAAATATTTTGATAGATTTAAAATATATTTAAACAGCATTTTCTATATTTAAAATATAATTTTACAAATTTTTAAAATTAAAATATGAATTAATATATGAATTAAATGAAAATAAAATTTCTTGCGGCTGCGTCTGTCAAACGAACAGCATAAATCATTTTTCTGCGTCTGCGTCATGCGTCTGCGTCAATGTCTTACGTCTATGAAACGAACATAACACTGCGGCTGCGTCTGAGACTGCGGCTGCTAAACAAACAACAAACAAATGAACAGACGCAGCCGCAGACTCAGCCGTAGAAACCTGCGGTAACCAAACGAACATGGCTATTGTGTGACTAATGAGAGAGACGAGGTTACGAGAAGGCCCACTTGAGTGGAAAGAACGTTCACGCCATGAGACATTGACTCATGCCTCATCTTATGGGCCCACAGCCCATAGTAAAGCAATTCAAACGGGACCCACAGTTAGCTTTTTGGCCACCCTTCACGTGATCCCGCGTGATTGTTATTTTGCCTAACCCCTCCTTTCAGGGTTACTATTCGTCGTTTTGTCCATCTTGCTCACTCTTTATATGAAAAGTGAAAGAGTCGGTTTGTTGTAATATTTCAAAATAAAATATCGCAAAGTTTGAATTATATAACCATATTTACTAGTTTAATTTGGTTTAAGCAAGTTGTTCAACTTGTTTTGGCTTTTTAATACCGATATGAAATGCATGTAAGAAAATAAGAACGTCTCCCTCAATTCGGCCTTTTCTTGCCTTAGTTTAGTTGAACCTAGTTTGGTTTTGCTTCTCTGTTGCTTAGGTGTGATTGATTTGGTGAGACTAGGGACTAGGGACTAGGGTCAGTTAATCTAACACACCATCCTTCAAACACTCAGCGACAACCATCTTCAGCTGCAGCATATTTCGTCTCGCAGACTGTTGAACAGACCATTTAAGATATTACTTGAAAATGGTGATATAATACTTAGAAAATTCGATTCTTAAGAGCAGAACAAGACTCACCTCGTTGACATAATTGATTCTTTTTGTTGCATTGTCCAGCTTTGTCTCGATCCCTCCTTCAAAATGTGCCATGAGTTTTTGGTGTGATGTTCCTGTAAACAAAGATATATATACATAAACCTTAAGTGCGCTTAGGCAAGCTTTGTCCTCCTGAAATTTCAATAGTCTCCTGCCAAAAGGAATCTAACTTTGTAGGTTTCATAGCAGTTGCAGTGTTATCTGATTCGTTGTAGTGAAAAGCAAGAATTACAGAAGTGAACATACTTTGCTTCTTTATGGTTCCTTTTAACTCTGAATGGTTTGCTTCAAGCCCTTTAATAGTACTCTGTAAATCTTCCAGATGTTGACCGACATCGTCCTTTAACTTTTCATGGATCATTCTCATTTTTTCTTGTTCCTCTGTAGTACGATCAGATTATCAGTGAACGCACTAGCAGGAGTGATCTTGCATATTCTTATTCATCATGTAGACATATGAAGACAAATTCAATACTCTCAAGACAAAACACGCAAGTCTATGTTCCTATTCTCATTATAGGAACTGAGCATGTAGCTTTGTCTTAAGGAACTATGTTAATAAGTTTCGTGTCAATATGAGAACCTAAAGCAAGTTATGTACATCATCTATCACTGAAAAATTAGGAGCAGACAGGACGATGATGTGTTTCTCTTCAAGCAGAAAAGACGGTACTAGAATGAAGCAAGATTGTTAGTACTTCAAGAGTATAAGCGCAAGACTTGATATCAACCCTGAATCAGGACTAGACTACCAAGATACAGTGATCAAGATATGGTGCAATGCTGTACCTTGTAATCTTGTTTCAGCATGCTTTCGCTTAGTTTTGGCTACATTACTCGTCTTTACCCTGTAGCATAATTAACAATATGATTGATTGAATACTCAAAAAGAGCAATGCAGAATCAGTTGAAGAAACATACGCTTCTGTTATGATGTGAGACTTGACATTCTCCAACTCTAGATGAATCTCCTCGGAGACTGATGCTATAATTTCTGATGACTTCTTTTTAGCTGCATATTTCAGTTTCTTCTCGAAGTTTTGGAGAGCCACAGCAAACAACGCAACAGCCCTGAGACATGGTAAGTAATCAAATCAAGACAGGAGAGAAGCTACAATGTAGAAACGTAACATAAGTTAAATCAACAAGAGACCTTCCCAAGCCTTCATCTTCCTCCATCTCTGAAAATTGCTGGAAGGAATTGATTTTACGGATCCCTGCTCAGTTCCCAGGACAAAACAAATGAGGCTGTAGTATCCACAACAATGACAAACAAATGAATATTATACCTTTGGACAAAGACGAGGTAGGACCCAACACGACACGTCCATTGTCCTTAGGGTTAGAGTTCCTTTTAGCTGAGCTAAAGCCTGGCTTAGATTTCTCGCTATTCCAGTGAACAGTTTCTCTTTCTTCAGGACCTGAATCAGAAGATCAATAAAGTAAGTAAAACATGGATTCTGTTAAGAAGAAAATAAGATCATCCATTTTGTACATGGTCTAGGGTAAAAAATAATAAGAAGCTTACTGTTGCAGTGGCCCAACGCAGGCGAGTCTTCTCTTGATTTATCTGAACCTTCCTCATCAGACGATGGATCTGAGAGAACTAAATCTTCAGTTGGCTCACCAGAGCTCTCTCTTCGGAAAGAATAATCTCCTTTCTTGTCCAAGAAGTCCTGAAAATAAACAAGGAAACACAATGGTCGAAGAGGAATATGTAAAGTAAGGCATGCCTAGTGTTTAAGTGAAAATAAAGCAACTTGAGTGTATGAAGGTTACAGGTAATCTCTTCTCGGTATCTGACGCTTGGCCTTTTGTCCTTTGGAAGGTTTTGTTAGCACCGAAGCTAAGAATTGGTGTTTCAGTCTCATCAAAAGCGAGATTAATATTCCTAGGATGAAAAGGAGAAGCTTCGGGAGACCAACAGGGGTAAGGGGTTGAGATTGGTGCTTTATATCCAAACGTTGGACTCTGCAACTCGTTTTCTGGCTCTACAGACCTTTCCCTGAGAACTTTACTCAACCTTTCCTGTTCATCTCCATTTTTAGATAATCCATGGAACATCTCACGCGTAGCTGCTGTTTCTGCTTCTCGCAGTGAATGAAAATCTTTTTCCCTTGTGATAATATCTGGTTTCTGTTTCCTGGCTTTGGTCTGTTGTTGAAGATGAAGGGAACTTCCCTTTTTGTCTGATAATGAAGACCTTTTGCCAGTTCTCTTTCTTTTAGCGTCACTCTTTTCACGAGACTGAACCTTGCGGCATGTTACAACAGTACTTTTTCTCCCACCCCTTTGTTTCTTCGGCATAAAACTGGCGGTGCCAGTCTTCCCGCTCAAACCTTCTTCAAAGGAGAATATCTTGTATACTTGTTCTGCGCTTTTGCCACCTGATTTGGCTCTCTTCTGAACACCTTTCTCTCCTACACTTCTCTGCAACAAAGATCTAGTTACTGGTCTTCTGGCTGCATTTTCATGGCTTTCAGGACTAGTTTCAATAAAATCTGAATTGTGTCTAGGCTTCGTAAGAGGATCATTGTTAGAACCCTTGTCTTGACTCAACTTGAACTTGGTCTTAACCACTTCAGGGGTCTCAGAGTTGACATCTTCATTATTTGCTCTCGAAGATTTCCCCAATGTTTCCCACAGCTTTGATCTCAAAACAGCAGTACTTCCCATTCTGTCCTTGTCAGGTTTATCCATCTCCTCTCTCTGTGACGCAACCTTTTGCTGCAAGACCACAGATTGAAGTTCCCCCATCATCTCTGGACTTGTATCAATCTCTTTACCGTTCCTGCCTCCGTTCAGCTCATCATCCCCACGCTGAGGACTAGAGATGGGGAAGTTCTGAAATGAGTCACGAGCTGGTGCCTGATGTGCTCCATCTAATCCCTTGCTTAATCCTTTAATACCAGAAAAGCTAGACGCTTGCTTACAAAGAGCATTCTCTCGAGTCCTCCAGGAAGGTGAGGTCACATATTCAGTGCCCTTAGCTGAACTCCTCTGATTAGGAGCTACAACTTTCCTGTTCAGCTGTGAATCAGTTACTACGGTTAGTGACTTCAACTGGTCTCCATCACCCTTATCTGGGCCAGGGTTTCTCTTTGGTAGTGAGTCAGCCATAACTCCTATAGAAATCTTTCGAGACTGACATGATGGATGAAAATTACTGCCGACGCTTCTGTAATCGCCCATCTTTCCCTGAGGATTAATCGTTTTTGTGAGAAACGAATGCAAAATAATCAAGGAAACAACATGTATAGAGAGATTTATTATGGATGAGAAGTATCATATTCAAAACTCAGAGAAATCAAAACAGAAATATATATATATATATATATATTCAACAAGAAGCTCTACGATAGAGAAACACAGCAAAAGACTGCGTTAGATAGATCTGGATATAACCAGATTACTGTTTCCAAATTGGAACCGATGAATGTAAATTGAATATAGCATGATTCGGATAAGGATTACTGCTAAACCGGTGCCGGATTTAGGAATCGAGACGATCTAAACGAAAGGTTGGCGTAGATCGCAGCGATTCTCCCAAGGTAACAACAAGCAGTGAATCGCAAAAGAAAACAGAGAAAATTAAGCGACGGTGTCAATAAGGAAGAATTGCTTACTCAAAACAAATCTCTCACGGCTTCCGGTGTAGAAGAAGTGAGCATAGGAAGATAGAAGATCGCCGGAAAACTAACCAATTTGAAAGAATGGCGGGCAAACTGAAATTATCTTTATGTCGCAAATGGTTTGACAAAACGCAACGCCTCTATCTGAATTGCGTTTGTGCGACGCTCCAAAGTGGACGATTTTAACCCTAGCCAAAACCACGTGTCATACACTGCGTCTGTGTTCCCTTCTTTTCTATAGATACTAGTTGCATACTCCCCGCGCAAGCGCGGAGCCGGAATCATTATGTTTGCGTATATTTTTTTTTGATTTAGTGGTTTAGTGGATTCTTCTAATGACACCAAATACTAATGAAATGGAAAGAATGTAGTAAGAGTGTAAAGTGAAAATATTATATATCTAATGTGTTAAATGTTATTTATATGCAAAGTAAGGTTTATAGGAACAGTTAGGTTATAATATAGTTTTTAGTATGTAAAAGTAGGTGTCTATTTTTTTTTTGCTGTAAATAGTTTTTATATCGTATGTCAAAACTTGATATAATTCTATATTTATAGTATTTATATTTTTATTAAACGATTTATCAATTTAAAAATAACCTTAATTAAGTTAATATTCATTGTTTAAGTTTCATTAGATAGGTTTTTATATATGGTTTTTTGTAAGTTTGGGTTTTGTTCATAAATGATGGGACATTTTTATCTACGGCATCATCGAGGAATCCATTCGCCGAAGTCTAGAGTCGGTGGTTAGGAATGTTTTCAATGAAATTATAGTAGTTATTAAAATGTAAGAGAAATTACATATTCATTTAATAAATAACGAAAAATACATAAATTTAGTTGTTTATTTTATTTTATTTTATTTCACATACATTTTTTTTGAAAATATATTAGGAATGAGTTAAATGTTATTTATATGCGAAGTAAGTTTATAGGAATAGCTATAATATAGTTTTTAGTGTGTAAAAGTAGGTGTTTTGTTTTTGCTGGAAATAGTTTTTATATCGTAGGTCAAAACTTGATATAATTCTATATTTATAGTATTTATATTTGTATTAAACGATTTATCAATTTGAAAATAACATTAATTAAGTTAACATTCATCGTTTAAGTTTCATTAGATAGGTTTTTATATATGTTTTTTGTAAGTTTGAGTTTTGTTCATAAATGATGTGACATTTTTATTTACGGCGTCATCGACTGTGGGAATCCATTCGCCGGAGTCTGAAATCGGTGGTGAGGAATGTTTTCAATGAAATTATAGTAGTTATTAAAATGTAAGAGAAATTACATATTCATTAAATAAATAACGAAAATAATTAATTTTTGTTGTTTTTTTATTTATCTCACATACAAATTTTTTGAAAATATATATTAGGAAATATGTGCAATGATTTCACTTTTTGAGCTCTTAATCTTTATTATTCAAGCCTCATTAAGCCATCCACGTAGGTAGCCGCGTGGGATTCACTTCTTTTTTTTTTGGTAGGTTCGTTTTTAGATTCATTTTTTATTATTTTTGGGTTGAACTATATTATAATAGGATAGTTTTAAGGCCCTTTAAGCCATCCGCGTAGGCAACCGCGTGAGACTTGCTTTTTTTTTTATTGTTTGTTTTTGCATCCATTTTTAACTATTTTTAGTTTGAACTCGTTAAGCTTTTTAGGGTTTATCCAACTATTTTGATCTTTAAAACAATAAGTCATAAAAAAACATAAAAACCTTACAAACAAAAAGCCCATATGATAATAACCCAAATAAAAAATCAAAAATAAATGATGGCTGCGTGTTTGAACCCATGATCTTGCATGCTTAATTAGACACCTTATACCACTTGGCTAAAGTGTATTTCATTGTTTGTAATCATCTTACCAAGACTATAAGTTTTTAAAAAATACCTACAGGACCCACAAAACTGCTGACGTGGCGCGTTGTGGAGCCTAGAAAGTGTACTATTATAATATAGATTCTCTTACACAGTAATAAACTTTTTAAAAATTAAATTATATTAAACCAAGCATTATAATAATTTAAGGTTTATATTATTAAATCTCTAATATAAACTTCAATATCATCTTCAAAACTATTTAAATTTTTTGAAAATGATATTAATTTAAACCAAGCTAGGTCTTTGTGATAATTGTTTTTTAAAATGAAATTTATTAATATTATATATTTTATTATTGAGAAATTTCCTTGGATAGTTTTTTTTTTAAATTTATTTTCAAAAAATAGTCATTAAAAAAGAAAATGACCAAAATAAATTTTTATTAAAAGGTAAATATGCATTTATACCTTTGGGTAATTAATCTAGATTTAGGGTTAGAGTTAAGAGGTGGAATTTAGGGTTTGGGATTTCCTTTTTTTAAATAAAAAATAAATATTAAAAATTTCAAAATAAAAAAATAAAAAAATTATTTTGATCATTTTATTTTTTGAGGACTATTTTTGGTTACAAAAACTTTAAAAAAGCTATTTGAGAGAAATTACCCTTTCTTATTTTGACTAATATTTCATATAAATTTAATTTAATTAAGCACAAAATTAAGAAAAAGTAAATTTGTTTATTTTAAATTATATTCAATACTATATATGTAATATATTTAAAATTTTAATCTTAGAATTTTTTATCTATTTATTCTAGTTAAATGTATTAAATGAACCTGTATAAAATTACTAAGAAAATTCATATAAAAATTGTATATTTATTATCAATTTATAACTAAACATATTTATAAATTTTTTCGATATCTAAAACCTTAATGATGGTTGCCACCAAGTCCCGATCTCTTCTTTTTGACCTATATCCAATAATTCATAAAGTGAGCCTTAATGCTTTTAACCACCAAATCCCATTCAAATTATTTATGTTGGAATATTTATTAATCAAGTCTTAATGGTTGTAGTCACCAAGTTCTGTTCAGATTCCACCTAACTAAAACCTATAAATATATCACTATTTTCGATTTAAAAAAAATAAATAATAGATTTACTTAACTAATCTATGATCCAAAATATAGAGAAAATGTGATAAATCTACACAAGGATCTACCTTTCAAATTTGTTTGAAGAATTCGATCTCATGTATTACAAGCCCCAAGACAAGAAGTTGTGTCAAATTTAGTGTTCGAGGTCAAATTTGGTTCATTCAAACAATCTAAGTGATATCACTCAAATTACCCTAAGGAGTGAATTACTCTCTCAAATAAGAAGTTCAGTTGTAGTACTTAGGGATCGAATCCACAAGGAACTAAGAAACACAAAAGATATAATCCTTAGTGATTATGCTAGGTTGATTAAGTTAAAAAGTAAATTGCAGTTGTGAGCAATGGTGAGTTGCTCAAGAGAATTGGTTTAGGTTTTAAACAATAAAAGAAAGTAGTTAGATTCAAGGTTGTTATTCAGATAATCAGGATTATAATGCTACAGATGTCTTAATAAGTTGCTTGTAAGATATTAAAGAACTTGAACTCTTAGATAAGTCTATTAGCAATCGCTATCTAGACTCGTCCATTGATCTGACTGCCGGAAATATTGACCGATGTTTTGACAGCGATATCGGACGATATAGGTTGCCGTCGATTGATTACTTTATAGGAGTATCGATCGATATAGCTTCAGATCGAATTGAATATGTGTTCCGCCTCGTCCCTAGAGGACCTCAGCTTATGCTAGATGATTTCAGGATGATGATTAACAAGTTAAATCATTCCATGATCATACTCTAGTTAGCTACTCTAGAGTAAGCATTAGGGTTCATCAGGATAATGAATATCACAACTCAACAATCCATAGTTTGGGGATAATCCCTCATAACTATTTGAATCCCAAATCTAACAAGTGATTCTACTCAGACATGGCTAAGTGATTCATAGCATCAAGGTAATAATAGAAATTCATAAGATTAGAAGATTGAACACTTGGTTCTTTTGAACAACAAATCTCTTTGTGTGTTCTTCTAAATCTATAACTCTATAACCTTTGATCAGAATAAGATGAAAAGAATACTTTTAGAAATCAAAGAACTATGAGTATTAAGAAGCATAAACAGAATAAAAGCAATCAAAGGCACTAAAAGCACACTTTGCCAAAACACATAGGCATAACTATAAATATGAGTTCAATTAGGTTAAAAACTCGTCAGGGGTAATCTTGTAATATTGAGAGAACTTGGGCTTCAAGTTGGCTGAGTCAAACTTGTTCTTCACACTCGATAACGATCGATGGTACAAGGCGTATATCGATCGATAGAGTATCTCGATTCATCATCTTCTATGGAAGAGTCGTCGATCGATTACACAGGATGTGTATCGATCGATATGTATCTCTGGATATCAACCTTGTTGTCTAATCTTCATAGTCATCTCGAGAAAACTCTCCTTTAAGCTCCATAAGGGCACCTAAATCATCACTTTACTCCAAAATGCTCCTGAACCTGAATAGTTGACATGTTGATCCACTTTAGCATCTTTAGTACTATCTGTAATCAATAACTCTAGAATGGTTCTAAAGAGCGGTTAGATAACAAATAAAAATTAAATAAAATCATAGTCCCTTTCTTGACCTTAATAAAAATAGTTTCTGAAAACAATTTTAATAACTCATAGTAAAAAAATATCAGTAAACCTCCCCCCCAGACTTAAATTACAATGTCCTCAGTGTAAAACAGTCGGAGTTAAGGCGAAAGAAAATAAATCACAAGGACTCAATTGAACAAGTAAGGATGATATACCTTACCGGACTGAATATCGATCGATGTGTTAGAAGATGCATCAATCGTCGCAGGTGATGTGGTGTTAATTGGTATTGACTGTGTCTCGTCGTCGATAGGATAGTAATCTTTCTCCTTGGATCTTTTTTTCTTTTTTATAAAAACCTGCAAAAATAAAAACGAAAAGAATTAATAAAGAACAGAAAACCAACATAAAAATTACCTTATAGTGGGTTGCCTTCCACTCAGCGCTTTGTTATAGTCATTTAGCTTGACTTTGGAGGTATGTTAAGCTAGTGTGTGGAAAAGCAGCTACTTGTTGGGAAACAAGTATCCACATCATCCCTCCTTATTCTGAACCAAGTAGCCATGAAACTTCTTGTGGCTTCATCACTTCTGGTCCATCTTTCATCCATCTTGACAACCGCATCTGAGATGTTCTGTAGCTTCTTTTGAAGGTTTTCAATGCTGAAACTGTGCATCCCAATCTTATCGTAGGCATACTTTGACAGTTCCTCCAGTTCCTCTTACATTGAATCAAGCATGGCTAGCTTATCCTGTAACTTCTTATCTTGGTATGGTGTAGAGTCGGTATCGATCGCTGCGATTGTTGTTGCGTCGATCATTTCTGGTGTACCTTTGTCGATCGATTTGCAATTGCACTTGTCGATCTATGCTGATGTTTTAGGATGACATGCAAGCCGTTTTTGAAGTACTTTTTACTTCCTTCTGCAGTCATTGTGTTTCTGAATGTAATCCACTGTGTTCTCATCACATCTCTTGTCAAGCTTGTCCTCGGTAGTGTTCAGAGCTTTGTAGAGTCTACCAATGACTTGATCAACCTCTCTTCTTGTATATAATTTCTGAGTTGGTAGTTTCTTGGTGTCGATCGATTTGCCTTTGTGCGTATCAACCGATGTCGAGCCTGGTAGGTGAAAGTCGATTTGATTATGGATGGTGTCAACTTCCTGTTGTAAAGAAGTCATTCGGGCATCTAAACTGTATAAGTGTCGCATGAATGGAGAAGTTAAATGGTCGTTCTCATCTTCACAAGACTTCATTATTTCCTCCATGGCTATGAATCTGGCATCGATTGATGTGGTAGCATCGGTGTCGATCGATACAGGTTTCTCAGGTTGACACTTCTCTTTGCGGAACATATCTAAATCCTTATGTGTCAACTCAATCTTCGTGCTTAACCAGCTGACATTGTTGTTAAGAGGATGGTAGACTTCACTGATCTTTGTGTTGATGTATGTCTTGTTCCTAGGACCTACTTTTCTTGTTAACATCTCACATGTGCAGGCGTGTGTTTGGCGTCGATCGATGCGTCCGTATTGGCATCGATCGATGCGGCTGCGGTTGCTTCCTCTGCACGTTGTGTTTGCATAATAGCTAGTTCTACTTCCATCTCTTGCATGAGTGTGGTTAATCCTCCGATGTTGTCATGCAGAACAAAGTAGACATCATCAAGATTCTTGTTGAACTTTAGCCCAAATCTCTACTGGAGATCATTGATGCACCATACCATCTCATCGATTTCGTCTTTGGTGTAGAGCTCTGGTTCCAAAATCGATCCATATTCTTAGTAGCTGTCTATCGATGCACATTGTCTCCTATCAATCGATGGAGGGGGTGTCCCTGTCGGTCGATGTCTGTTGTGCTCTGTTGATCGTTGATTGCTTCAGCATGCCTAGTTGTTGCTGAGATTCTCTGGTCCATTGGCCATCTGAAGGATGCTGTTATGTCCTCTTTGGAGGCTTGTAAAACCCTTCCATCCATAGCTCGTGTGTGGCGTTCTGGATCCCTGAAAATACCAAACTCATTCAGTTTCAGAAAATTTTCAATATGATATTGCTTAAATAAATGAGGTTTGGAGTTGATATTGAGAGTCAATGATCTTCGGATGGTTGAAGGTTGCGCTGTTTTCTCTTTAATGAAGATCTCTGAAGGTAGTGTCTCTCTTGCTTTGTCTTTCAAAGGGTGTAGGTGCTTGCATCTTGTCTGATTCTATGGTATGATATGTCTCTTGATTGCAAAGCTCCTTATATAACCATCGTTTTCCCTACTAGGAATTGGAAAATTTCCAATTTTCTTGAACTTGGTGGTCTCAAAATCTATCGATGTCCACAGATGCGTGTCGGTCAATTCGCGATGTTGGTTTGCCTGATGAGGGATGTTATCGATCAGAAAACAAGTCATAATGGTTTTTATCGTAAAGTTCCAATGGTAACTCGGATCGAGAGGAAACGAAAGGTGTTCCGATCATGGTTTGGAGCATGATTGATTAAAGGGGTGCATTCCTTGTGTCCGGATCATTAACGGATAGTGCGGATGGTACGGCCAGATCACCAAGCCGGTGAGCATGGTTGGTACGGCCAGCTTGCCAAGCCAGCGAGCTGGATCGGTACGGCAAGCTCGCCGTCTTGGCGAGCTGGGTCGGTACTTCCAACTCGCCGTCTTTGCGAGCTGGGCGGTCTTGGCCAACTTGCCAAGCCGGCAAGCTGGATTGGTACGGCCAGCTCTCCATCTTGGCGATCTGGACGGTCGTGGCCAGCTCGCCAAGCCGGCGAGCTGGATCGCTACGGCCATCTTGACGTCTTGGAAAGTTGGACGGTTTTGTCAAGCTCGCCAAGCCGGCGAGCTGGGTCAGTACGGCCAGCTCGCCGTCTTGGCGAGCTAGACGGTCTTTCGCCAAGTCAGCGAGCTGGGTCAGTACGGCCAACTCGCTTTCTTGGTGTGCTGGACGGTCTTGTCCAGCTCGCCAAGCCGGCGAGCTGGGTCAGTACGGCCAGCTCACCGTCTTGGCGAGCTGGGTCGGTACGGCCAGCTCACCGTCTTGGCGAGCTGGGTTGGTACGACCAGCTCACCATCTTGGCGAGCTGGAAGTTCTTGTCCAGCTTGCCTAGCCGGCGAGCTGGTCCAGTACGGCCAGCTTTGCGTCTTGGCGAGCTGGACGGTCTTATTCAGCTCGGTCGTTTCTTGTTTTCTCAACCCGGGATCCTTTTGGAAAACATAAGGAGAAGTAATCGTAGACGTTGATTTTGAAGTTACCGTTTTTGACCCCATCATGAGGTCTTTTTAATGCTTTCATACTTTGATACGAGTTTTCCGTAACTTCGTATCTCCGTAGAAAGTCTACAGTTTTCTTGTATGCTTTTTCCGGGACTTTTAGCCATTGATTCCGTTGTGACCGATTTTGACCGCAACAAATAACATCACTCACCAGAAAGAATCATGCTCGAAAGTTGCAGGCTTGGTGGGGGGCTAATTGTTGGGATCAAAATGGTAATCTCGAAATCAACATCTAAGATTGCTAGTCTTAAGGAACTTTCCTGAAATAATTTCAGAAAATTCCTAAGTAGAAAGCCTTGGAATATCAAAACAGCCTCGTCCAACTCAGCGTATGGCGAGTAGGACTGACCACGTCCAACTCGCCATAAAGCTAGTAGGACAGACAATGTCCAACTCGCCATATGTTGAGTAAGATGAATGTTATACATTATCATTTACCAGTTTTAGACCATGTTATGGACCCCATTTGGAGTTTATTATGCGTGTCTAGACTATTTTTAGAGTCTTTATAGGTCCATGTACGTTGGAGTTATGTGGAGCATATGGAGAATTTGAGATAAAGAAACCCGTAGCTGACAAGAATCAGCTAAGCCAGAGTCAATACACAAGATTGACGTTGATCGACAGAGCCACCTTGGCTTTGATCGATGGTTAAAGCGCACAGATCCTACTTTTTCATAACTGACTTAAAACACAAGTTACACATAGTTACAAGATTACCATTGGACATATTTAACCCTAATTTTAATTGTTTCTGCCATTGTTAGGCAGAAGACCACGCTTTTGTTTTCTAGAGTTTTTCATATTGTTGTAGGGGAGAAGATCAAAACTTCTTTATAGCTTTATAATGAAACCCCATCTTATTATCTATGCATTATGTTCAGTTTTGAATGCTTATTTGGTTGACAATGTCTGAGTAGTTTACATAGTTAGAACTAGGGTTCTTAATGGTATCACTGGATTAGCCAAAACTAGATCTGTTAGGATGAATTAATATCCATTAATTAGAATTTTTCTTATTGCATGTGTTCTAGAATAGCTAACTAGAACCTAAACTTAGGACATAGAAAGCTGCGAGAGTAGGTTCTATGCCTGAATAAATTTTGTTGTACAAGGTTGTTAGATGCTTGCGAAAGTTAGGTTGATCAATTTAGTGGACATATCAAACTCGTCATACTTCATGTCCAACTTAACCAGATCGACACCAGTGTTACACCATCTATCGATGGTGATTCCCTTTGATCATATCGACAACTGGAATAGGGGGAGTCAGATTAGTTACAGTTTAGTCCTATTATATTAGTGTAACCCTGCATTCTACAAATTATAATCCACGTGCAAGATCTAGCTAGTTTCCATATCTGAATTCACTTAAGTTTAGAATATTTCCTTTTTACTCACACCTGATAACATATATAAAAACATCACTTAGCTTAACCATTAGGATAATACAAAGCTATTGTGTGCCTGCACTCTATCTGGATTCGATCCCTAAGGACTTCAACTCGACCTCTCTTCGTAAGAGTATTGTAGTTGTTCCATTGGGTAATTTGATAGATTGAATTAAGATACTTGAACCCTAAAGAAACGCTCTGTAAAATTTGGCGCCGTTGCTGGGGGAGCAAAGATCGCCATTAGATTTATTTTCTAGGTTAGTCTAGGTTTCTTTTTAATTTTGAAGTGAACTATGTTCAGCTTGATCCTCGAAAGGGGTACGTGGCAGCCTTTCATAAGGTCCAGTTCGAAATCAATCTAAGCTTTTTTCGTATGTTTTTCGTCATTTGTTATCGAGCTTTGACTTAACTAGGTTTAAGGTTGCTGGAACTAAGTAACTCGCTGGCAGCTCTTGCGGCCAAAGCTTTTATAATTTTACGCAGATTTAAAATAAACTTTTTCTATAAATTCGTATCTTTCGTATTTTCCAAATTTATTTGATCACTTGTCGTTGAATCTCGCAGAGAATCCGGGACCTCATGGAGAGTTTGGTTTTCTTAGCTTCCCTAAATAAACGTAAATCGATAGTGTGAATTCCAGTTCTCACACTCTTCAGTTTCCGACAGTATTAAATAGAGTATTCGAGTAGACTAATGTTTTGTGTACTGTATTAACTATTGTTGGATCAGTACTTATTGTTCGGATTTTTTCTTAAAGATCGGTAGATATGGTCACCTGACATTAATGATGCACATGAGCTCTTGTTTAAATCAGTTTACAGTAGTAAAATATTTCAGTTTATTAACATTACTAACTTATGACTCTTCTCATGTGTTGTTTCTTCATGATGGTTCGCTGTGTCTGTATTTGGCTAGGGGAGTGGAAGAAAAATGGCGACCAAGAATGGGATTTCATCACGGTCCCTGAAGATTTTGGTTGTAGGTTGTTGATAGACAAAACATCAACCTTTAAAATCCTTGACCAGATTATTAGGCGAGTTACAGCCTAGGTCACCGTACTCCCGTGGATGTGTCGTACCGTCTGCCTACTTGGATGCTTATCCCACTAGGTAACAAGACACCACCAACCACAATTTACAACCACATCTGATCTCTCCATGTTCCTCAATGTGAGAACATGGCTGGAGGAAATAGCATTGCTTGTAACAGTGGATCCTAAGGTAGTAATTCCTTAGTCTATCAAATCTCACCATTGGTGCAACAGCTTATGTTTTTGACATGACCGCAACTGAAAAATCCAGAGCTTCGTATGATAGTAAGTTTGTAATAACAAGGAGAATATCTCTGTATATAAACTATTTGTGTAGAATATCTTAACAAGTTATGATTTTCATGCAGGTCTTGTGTTTGGTGATCGTGTAGCTCAAACAGAAAGGGTCATGAATGCGGTTTTTCCTGAGGAAGGGCTACTTCTTTTTCATTAGTTTTCTTTGGAGATGGCTTACGCTTACAATTTCCTTGCAAATCAAGATTGCAACACACCTCCATTCAGGGAGATCATTGAACTTGAAAACAATGATGATGAAGTGATGGTACATGAAACTCTGAAGAATGTAGTAAGAGGTTTTTGTTTTATTTATTTATTTTAAGTTAATGTGTTTTGGTTATAAGGTGTGATAAGTTTATTGTTTAGTAAAATACATTGATATTGGACTATGAAATATGTAATAACTGTCTTCAGTTTTTAACAAAATATTTACAAATTAATATGTCAACCTATGATACAGTAGGTGCTGGTGACATTGTGCCAGACTATATTTCTCAAGCAGACGCCCCACCAGTATTTTGGGATGTTGGAATGGACTTAATGAACTACACAACACATGGAAACAACAGAGGACCAGCTGGTGAAGCGATTCAGAATGGTATGAGGTTTTGGGAAGAAGTTGCAAATGAGGGGGTAGGTTCTCAAGAAGGATAAACGGGTAATAATCCAATTGAGGATCAAAATGTTAGAGTGGTTGTAGGTAATACAACTCAGGGTTGTGAGAACCAGAAAACAAATGAAGGGATAACAAACACAGTTAGAGATGATGAAAGCGGAGGTTCTTCTACATGGTTGACAAATACAAACCTTGTGCCTAATGGTGTGCGTATCCAAGTCCCAATGAATGAGATGGTAGAAGAACAAAGGGTGGACCTACTTGATGATTCTGAATTTGTCCTACAAAAAATCCAATGGTACATGCTAATAAAAATTTATGAGTGAAATTTCAAGATATGAAAGACTAAATGATAATATATAATATATAAATGATAACAAAAATGATGGCATGTAAAGGATTCGAATCAGCCTAAACGGATTCGGCTGAGGGGAGCAAGGGAATAGCATGTGAACCTATCGGTTTTGATACGACTTTGCGATCAATGATGAAGTTAGCTATTGGAGGTGCATTGAAAGGAGTTGGTACCAGAAAGAGATGGGAGAAGGCCAAGGAAACTTCCTCTGAAGGGAGTAGCACAGAGGTACGTGTGGAAATTTTTATGTTGGAGTGGAGGGGTCGTAATAACTTAAGTGTCAAGTTTTTTTCCAAGTGTGATTTCGATTTGGTGGTTATGCAAGAGATTTTGTCGGCTAATATTTAGATATGCTTTTTATTTTTTTATTAGCACGCTACATTATATGTTAGAGGCTGGATGGTCATTTTGTTCAACCAAAAAAGAGACATGTACGGTGGTCTGTTTAAAATTTTCGTTATCGTAATGATGTTATATGGAACTCTATTGGTTGTACCATTGATTTTTATTCTATATATATTCTGTATATTTATTTCTATTCAATGTTTTGTGTTTCTTTTATCATGTTTGAGTAATCGACCTGTTAGATTAAGGGATTTTATGAGTTTAATGTCAAACTGAATCTGGTAGATTTAGGGATTTTACCAGGGTAGCTTGTAATACAATGATCTGGAATAGTTAGAATACCATGATAGTGTGACTGATTGTTTGAACCTAGAATCATAGGACAATTGAGAGGTACGAAACTGAAAGTATTGACGGAACCCTAGCCCTGAGTGGATTAGATATCTAGGCGCATATGACAGTTTGTCTAGAAATCTAGTTGAGCATAATCGACTAGGTCGTAATTCTTGATTTATGTGAGCATCGATCGTTACTATCTTAATATCATCGATCGACAGTCTATTCCGAGTTCTCAACGAGAGTTGATGACAAATACTTAAATCATATGATAGTTTACTTATCTGATATCTTACTGTTTGCATTCAAATTCTAGAATTGAATCTATAAAATCCTTAGCATCCTTGAATTGTAGTTTTTAATCTCTTGATTAATAGATCCCTAATTCTACCATTTATCTTTTATATTCTCACAACCAATCAATCATTTTCTCACTGCTTTGTTTACTGTTTTTATTATTGATTGCCTAGCTTGATATCTCTAGTCTATTGTGTGTCCACGCTCTCTGTGGATTCAATCCCTAAGTATTACAAATGACCATCTTATTTAAGAGAGTAAAAAATCACTCCTTAGGATAGTTTGAGTGATATCAAATTAGGCGTCGTTGCTGGGGAACATTGGATTTTCCATTAGACTTGATTAATAGGTTTAGCCTAGGTTTTATTTACTGTTTTAGTTACTTGAAAAAAAGATTCTTGTTATTCAGGTACATGCCTATTAGTACCAGAAACAGCAAGAAGGAATTACTATTCTTTTCAGATCCAGCACGTTTGGAATGCTCTATCCGCAAAGAGAAACACACAGCATCGATCGACACCAGCTCTTCTTCATCGAATGACACTTGTGAGAGAGCAACAATCGACACTTCTACTCGAACATCTATCAATACCAATCCGTTAGCAGACATTTTCGTGACGCTTGTAAAAAAAAGGGATGCATGACCCCGAAGGTCATTTCTGTAATGCAGCAGGTCAGAAAATAGATGGACATGGAGCTGCAATCCCTGAATCATATGCTGTTACTGAGGATGCTAAAGATCCTCGACAGAGAACGCTGCCAGAATGTATCAGGCTTAGTTAGTTCTATACCAGTAGGTATGTGATTCAACCTCCAGTAATACATGGAATTGATATAAAACCCGAATACTTCTCCTATGTGGGTCAGCACCCTTTTTTTTGTCTTCCTCACGAAAATCCCATGGACCATATTGAGACAGTAGAAGATTTTTGTCTGGTACCCAGGGGCATGAAACAACCAAATACTACATCATCTACAAGTTGTTCAAATATTCTCTCTCTGAGAATGCAGTTAGTTGGTCGAAGCTCATGCCACCAAGATCTCTCACTACTTGAAGTGATGTTAAGAATTCTTCTCTGACTAAATTCTTTGATGATGAACGGGCTGAAGAGATGAGAGATAAAATATGGACATTCTCTTAGGGACCACATAAGCTTTCAAAAGGTCTTGGAGAGGTTTAGAAGTTACCAAAGGGACTGTCCACATCATGGTTTTACGAAGATTCTGATGTTGAAGAACTTCTGCAAGGGTATTGATGTGCGATATACTGGATACTGCAAGGGACTGGAACTTTGAAATAAGGACCCTAGAGGAAGCTAAGAAATTGATTGAGAACTTGGTGTCTAGCAAAATCACCAAAAATCTGTATATGCATTGAATAAAATCGGTTGTAATGGATGGTGAAAAGATCGTTGAGGCTGAGATTGGTTCTGTACATAAAGTAACATTGGTGGAACAGGCTGTAGAGAATGATGAAAATCAGGACCATATTCAGAGGATGACATCTATGATTGAAAATATCTTGAAAATTCAACAGAAAATGAGTGACTACTTAAATATGAGTTTGGATTTTGTCTACAAAGAGTTGATTGGAAAATTTTAAGTCTTGGATGCCCATGTCATGATTCTAGATACCAAGGTTTCTCAGACTGCAATAACCACGAAGATGCAAGAAGCTCTAGTTAAAGAGCTGAGGAGTTCAAGAGGCATCAGGTTGATGCCATCTTAGATAATAACCTTGGGGAAGTAATCGAGCATGAGAAGCTAAAAGAAGGTGCCTTTTGATACTTGCTCAAATATTACCCTATGGAGCAACTTACTCTCTCAAATAAGAGAACTATTGCAGTACTTAGGGATCGAATCCACAAGGAGCTATGGAACCTATTAAAGCTAATCAATCAATACCCTAGGTGAATATAAATAGCAAATCACAGTAAACAAGTAAACAGAAAAAAATTTCTAATTAAGCAAGAAAATTAATTAACAAGAATGGAATGAGTTTTGTGAAACTAAAACGGAAAGGTGTTAGACTTAGGACTTTTATTCAGGTGTTGGATATTATAATCCTATAGGTGCCATCTAGTTGTTTGCATGGTATTAAAGAGCATTAAGTATTATAGCAACAAATTTACTAAACTCTCATTTAATAAATAAGCCTATTGACTAGAATGCTATTGACCTAGACAAGAGTGTCCGGTCAATGACAGTGTCGATCGATTATTCTAAAAGAATATCGACCGATTCACTTTACTTCCCATCGATTGATTGCTTATAGGAATATCGATCGATGCGGCTAGTCAAGCATTACACACGAGTTAACAAAGACTCACCATGGATCCCTAGATCAAACTATCGATGTGTTTCTAGTAAAATCCTAGCTTAATCAAGATGTGTTCAAGACTATCAGAGTTATTCTTTTTTTTTTGTCAACCGTCTATCTAAACTAGATCAAGTGGTGGTCAGACGAGAATATTCTCTGAGGAGACTATCAGGTTTATTCAAAGATATCTAAACAACCTAATAATCCTAGATTCAGGTTTCTAGTTAGCAAGTCTAGAACATGAGCATTAAGAATATCCTATTAATGAATACCACAAAAAGCAATCCTATAGTTGGGGCTAATTCGTCTAACCTATTTAAACCCTAATTCTAACAAGTGAATTACTTAGACATAGCTAAGCAATTCATAACACAAGCAAAGTAATAAAACTGCATAGTATAGATAGATAGATAGAAAACAATGGAGTTCCAATCACAAATCTCTCTGATGATCTTCTCTCCTAAACTATAAATCCTAGAACCTTTTGCTGTGAAAAGAATACAAAAAAATCTCTTTCTTCCTATAACACTTTGGCAGAGTATATAAACTTAGTTTAAAGCTCGTCAGGGGTAAAATCATCATTTGGTAATGTGTGGGCTTCAAGTTGGCTTGTCTCGCGAATTGGTCTCCGCGCCTTTGGCATCGATCGATCATGCAAGGTGCATGTCAATCGACGTGAGTCACTCCATGTCGACCTTGATCGTCGTGGTCGATTCCAAATCGAGTGATTTCTCCAATTTTCTCTAAAATGCTCCAAAAACATCATTTTTTCCAAAATACTCATGAACCTATAAATATGCTTAAAAGCTTCTATAATATAATAAATAATAGTAAAAAAATTAATATACCATAACTAAAAATGGTTCAATATTATGGTTTATCAAACTCCCCCAGACTTACCCTTTTGCTTGTCCTCAAGCAAACAAACTGGCAGTCTCTCTGAAAGAGGTTTGAAAAGAATAAGGACTCACTGATTTAAAAACTTTGAAATCATAACCTCTATAATATTGCAATCCACTTCTAAGAAGTTCTAACCATAGAAGTTCATTATGCCATATCCTAGCTTAGCAACCAAATTCATCCAACCAAAAACTTAGCAAATACTATCTAACATTCCCCTCAACTAACCTCATTTCTTAACATAAAATAGAAGTGCAGGCTTTACCTTGAGCGTATCGATCACATGATGCAAGAAATCTCAAACAAGTATCTGGATCTGCAGGTAAAAGTTAGTTCCTATATTTTCTCTCTTCTAAGTTCTCTCTTGAGTCAAAATCTGTTTTTAAGGCATGATTATTGACCAAGATTGGACATGCTTCCATGAAACAAGCCTTGATGGTGTTTGCCACCAAGTCTTGATCACTTCTTTTTGACCTATATCCAAAAATTCATATGAAGTTAACCTTAATGGTTTTAGCCACCAACTCCCATTCGAATTCTTTTATTGGAATCATTATGAAGTAAGCCTTAATGGTTGTAGCCACCAAGTCATGTTCTGATTCCTCCTAACTAAAAACCTAATAAACTTAAGTCTTATTTTCGGATTTTTTTTTTTAACTATAAATCTACTTAACTATCTAGGGTCGAAAATAGAGAGAGAAAAGGTGATAAATCTACACAAGGCTTTACCTTCCAAACTTGTTTGAAGAATCCGATCCCATGTATACCAAGCCCCAAGACAAGCAGTTGTGTCAGGTTTAGTGTTGGAGGTTGTGAGGGATAAAACTCACTTCCTAGTTTAGGTTAGGTTAAGATTGGGGAGAAGACAATCGTGGGCTGAATCCCTTAAGAACTTAGAGAATGAATTGTGGTTGTATTGATGTTTTTAATAAAGAAATGAATACAAAGATGATTGAGATCAATACAAAGAAGTCACTTGAATGATTTATGAATGACAATGTATGTGAGAAATATGTGAAAGACGTGAATCCTTTTCTCTTCGTTTCTTCCTCCTTTAAATAGCCTCAGGTCACGTGTAACTTCTCCTGATTAGTCTCCGAGATTCTCTCCGTAAACTGAGGGATTTGTACAGCTTCCTTTTGACCGAATCGTACGCCTCTATCTTCGTATCCTAGGCTGTTTTTATTAGGTTCCTGCGAGAGAAGCCAGACCTCTTCTTCGTGATCTCTTTCTCATGACCTCTTTCTCGTGACCTCTTTCTCGTGACCTCTTTTGGAATAGCTTCCGTCCTTAGGTGAGCTGTATTCTTCTTCGAGATGATAACCCATGCGCGGCCCATTATTAGACTTGGTTCAACTGGTTTGCTAACTTCAGCTAACGGGCCATATTTGGGCCCAACAGTTGCCCCCAGCTTTTGAGATAAGATGCTTTTCTCGGGAGCTAAACCTAGCTGCCGAATCTTAATTTTTCGTTGAGATAATGATTACTCGCGATCTTCTCTCGAGGATATCTTTTACTTGATCCGACGGATACGATTATATTTAACGAAATCAACGACTCAGATTAAAAGAATTTCGAAATAATTATTCTCCGATTTTCGAGGCTTCGACGAGATATAAAGCTGTTTTGCATTAACTCCAACTTCCCCACTCTCTCCACGTCTCGATTCAGTTTCCCCAGGTAACTTCTTCTGGTTCTTTCTTTTTATTTTACTTCTTCTCTTACAGTTATTTATTTCTTTTTTGTTAAGCCTTCGAGTTACTTCTCTTGAAACTGTTGTCTCCAGAGGTTTCGATCTATTAGCTAGATCTTTATTTTTCCCTTTTTATCTCTTTTCAATTTCCTTCATCGTTTTCGCTATGACCCGACCAAAGGAAGGTTCCGGAGAGACGGGAATCTCTGCTGCAGGTGCTCAGCTTATGAAGGTGAAACAAGAAGTTGGTGAATCCATGAGAAAGACCGAGAGGAAGAAGAGGGCTAAGGATTCGATAGCCCAGAGAGTTTCCAAACGGACAAAAAGGACCGGAGGCTCCAGTGGGAGTGTACCTTCCGGGTCTCATCTGTCCTCTGTTCTAAAGAGCCAAGAGGTTGTGAACCTTATGGTTCAAGCCCAAGGTCAGAAAGAATTGGCCAGGGCTTGTAAACCCGAGGAGACTCCCGAGATGGCTCCGGAGGGTTGGTTTTGTGTTCACGAGAACTATATTTCCAAGAGCCATCTCAGGTTTCCCCTTCCTGACCTCCTGTTAGATCTCCTAGATCACTATCGACTAGCCCTTTCCCAACTTTGCCCCTCAGTCATTCGATTGATAAACGGTTTTATCACTAGATCCAAAGAAGAGGGAGTTGCTACTGGGTTAAGCTCCTTAATGAGCCTGTTTTCGATAAAGGAGAGTGCTTCCAAGGATGGTGGTAGTGGGACCTATTACCTTGCTTGCCGCCCTAGGTTGGGTATTTTCAAATTTTCCAGCAGTGATGATGACTGGAGAAGGAAGTATTTTTACGTCAAAATCGACCCTTCGACGGTTGTTGGTGTCGAAAACCGTAATCTCGAAATCAACGTCTGCGATAGTTTCTATAAAAGATGGGACCATTATTTTCCGCAAAATCATTTTATAAATTGATTAATACCGTTTTATAAAAACTCGAAGATCGTTTTATAAAAGCTCGAAGATCGTTTTATAAAAGCTCGAAGATCGTTTTATAAAACTCGAGAGATCGTTTTAT
>CAKOAT010402932.1:0-15674 GCA_932364175.1 Eruca vesicaria subsp. sativa | reverse complement strand
GAAATCAGACCTAGAAGAGACGGCTGCTAGCTTAGATTTTAGGACTTAGCGTTTAGACTAGCACTTCAGATCCTTAGAACGTTTTCACGTCTAAGTTCTTCAATTCTACTTGTAACAGTTGTCGATTCTTATTCAATAAAAGCTTTCTTACGATTTCTTATCTCTTTATTCTTGTTGTTCATCCATATTCCTTTAAACTTGTTTGTTTTAGTGATTTCCGCAGAGATCCAGGACCTCGGGAAAATTAGGGTTTCGCCCTAAGTTTCCATATTTGACGGAAAATCGACAGTGTGGATTTCGGTTCCCACAACGGTCCCGGCGGGTCGTACCCTTAGGGCTTCTTGGTCTGATGCGTCCGGTTAGGATTTGTTAGGAATGTGTTTGTTCATTTCTCATCGACTATAATCTAACGGACGTTCGGTTATGTTTGCAGATATCGAAGATCCTGCCGAGCTCCCGAACAAGCTTACCAGAGCTCTTTTTCGAAAACTGCAGCAGACTCCTTGTACCTGGGCGTCGTACACCACTTCTCGAATCAGATCAGCTAGGTTTCCAGATCGGTATCACGCTTCCTTCTTAGACCCTGTACCGGTTACAGACTTAGAAGGTAATGTATTTGTTCTTACGCCTTTGACGTACGCAAGTTTATTTAAGGATATTTGAATGCTAAAGTGAATTTGATTATGCAGTTTCCGAAGGTAACTCGGTGGTATCAATTTCGACGGAAGCTAGCACTTCTGGAACCGAAAAGACCAAATCGGCCAAGATGCCTCTCCAACCGTCGTTCCGATCTAGGGGTAGACCCAGGAAAGCAGCCAGTACTTCGCGAGGAAGCGAGAAAAATCAGGGAGGTTCTTTCCTTAGCTCTGTGAAAGAGGTCCTTGATGATGGAGCTTCAGCTCCAGTCAAAGATGCTGATTTTATGGAAACCGAGGGAGCTCAGGAGATAATTCCCCGCTCTGCAGTTCAGGTCACGGAAGTTGACCCTCAGGTGACTAAGGATCCTCCCGAGATGGAACCCCCTAGGAGTAAGAGGTTACGTGCTGATCAGGGTGATAGACCATCCAGGTCTTCCTCTTCTTCCTCGAGGGGAGGGACCGTTGGATGGAATTTCGCTCACTCGAAGCCTGGTTCGATCCTTGACGATCCTTGGGGCTTGGCAACTCTAATGAGGCACATGAAGCAGACGGGATGTTCTCTTCCCCCGGTTAGCAATCTGACTAACAGAGACGAGTTTATTGAGATTGCTCAATACATGGGCCAGGTAAGGGTTTTAGCCCTCTTTTGTTGCATTTCCTTAGGTGGATTTTTATTTAGTTGTTTGTTTTTTTGTAGTTGGCTGGAGCCGTTAACAGGGCTCAGCTAAAGTTCGAGGAGACGGTGAGTAACACGCCTAATGCTGAAGAGTTAGCCCAGGTTACCGAGATGGTTAAAGCTACCAAGGTTGAGCGTGATCATGCCAGAGCTCAGGTCTCGAGACTCCGATCCGAAGTTGGGAGGCTCGGTTTGAAGTCTGATACTCAGCAAGGGAAGATCGAGAGCCTGGAAATCGACGTCAGAGTGAAGAGCAGGAAGATTTCTGAGCTAGAGAGTGCTCGAAAGATTGCAGAGCAACACGTCCAAGACTTGATCGCGTCGTCCCAAGTCAGCCAGAAAAACAAAGAGGCCGAAGTTAAATTTGCTGTTAGGAGGGGAAAGAAGGAAGTCATCGATGCCTACAATAAGATCCTGATCTCTGTTAAAGAGAAGTTCTCCAAGAAGAAGGATGAGGTTGATCTCCAGATCTACGCTCAGGAGCTTCAAGCTAATACGGAGCTCTTGAAGGATTTGCTATCAAATGAGATTCAGAGCGCTGAAGAGGAGTATAATCGCTTGATGTCTTTGATGCCGGAGGCTGTCGCTGCTTATGAGAAAGCTCAGGTCTCCGATTTCTCGGTTAGCAAACTTCCTCTTCCTCAACTCTCAGCGAGCTCAAGTACTTTCGAGGTTAACATGTTTAATCCATCCTTTTCTGGAGAGTATGGTTCTAATTTAGGTTTGATGGGCCCTGACTTAGCCCCAGTCAATGTGGTTCCGGGGGGTGATGGCAAGGAGGTGGATGAAGACATCCCGGGTGACGAGGCAATCGAAGGGGATCGTGATGCTTCGAAGGATTCTGGAGGTGGCGGTCAAGAAGAATGAAGACCTGGTCTCCTTCCAGATTATTTTTCTTGTTTCTAGGATGTTTGCCCTACGGGTCTTTACTTATGTTTTTGAAACTTATAGCCTGAGGAGGCTTTTAAACCTTCGTGATGTTAGGATTTCTTTTGAACCGTTAATGGCCCGAGGAGGCTTTTAAACCTTGTCTCGTTCCTTGGTTTTATTCTTTTGTTTCAAGTTATGTTTGGTCGTTTAGATCATCAGATTTTGAGTTCCATGAGTGGACTAAAATCTTTTAAGGATCCAAATCTTTTTAAGTAGCCTTTGAGGCCATTAGGAATAGCTTATCATGGATCTGAGTTCTTTTGAACATTTTCAAGTCTTCGAAACTTCGTTAGAGTTTCTGAGTTTCTAGACTCAGATTGGTAGGGACCTGAGCTCATTTGAAGGATTTTAGACCTCGTGTTCGGATTCGTGGTGACCCGAATTTAGGTTCGGATTAGTTGCGACCTGGATTTATTTGGAGGTTTTTAAAGCTCTCAGGTTCGGGTTTGCCGGGGCCTGATTTTATTTGAGGGGTTTTAAGACCTTAGGTCCGGGTTTGCCGGGACCTGTTTTTAGATAGTAGGATTTTAAGACCTTAGATTCAGGTTCAGCGTGACCTGGATTTAGATAGTAGGATTTTAAGACCTCAGGTTCAGGTTCAGCGTGACCTGGATTTAGATAGTAGGATTTTAAGACCTTAGATTCAGGTTAAGCGTGACCTGGATTTAGATAGTAGGATTTTAAGACCTCAGGTTCAGGTTCAGCGTGACCTGGATTTAGATAGTAGGATTTTAAGACCTTAGGTCCAGGTTCGTCGTGACCTGGATTTAGATAGTAGGATTTTAAGACCTTAAGTTCAGGTTCAGCGTGACCTGGATTTAGATAGTAGGATTTCAAGACCTTAAGTTCAGGTTCAGCGTGACCTGGATTTAGATAGTAGGATTTCAAGACCTCAGGTCTAGGTTCGCCGTGACCTGGATCTTATTTGATAGAAATATGAGATGCTTGAATGTGGATGTTTTATTAACAATTTTGACGAAGTACACAATGATCATGGAGCTAATAGACTGAGCTGGGTGTTTTGAAAACGTGCCCCCTTTGAACGTAGAGATGAGTATGTTGAGATGAGATTGGGGCTGCACTCATGACGGAGTTGCCTACGTACCCAGTCAAGGGATCAAGCCAGACGTAGTTCAATGAATTTTTGGTACCTAATGGTAATATCTCTTGAGATTCATGGCATTCCATGATCGGATTTCGGGTACCCCGGTTCGTACCTTCATGAGCATGTAAACGCCTGGTTGTATCACATGGATGATTTGGTAGGGGCCTTCCCAATTGGTCCCTAGCTTTCCGGCGTTCGGCTCTTTGGTATGGTTAAAAACTTTCCTGAGTACCAGGTCACCTACAACGAATTGCCGGGACCTGACCTTGGAATTATAATGTCGAGCCATTGCTTGTTGGTAATTTTGAATGCGGAGCAAGGCTCGATCCCGTCGTTCCTCAATGAGGTCGAGGTGATCTGATAGGAGCTGATTGTTTGCTTTGGGATCTGTCGTGCAGAGCTCTCGGCGGAGGCTCCCCGCAACAGTTTCGGCTGGGATGACGGCTTCCATCCCGTAGGCTAGGGAGAAAGGGGTTTCTTCCGTAGCTCTTCGTGGGGTGGTTCGGCATGCCCAGAGCACTTCGGGTAACCTTTCGGACCACGAACTTTTATCGATTCCGAGGCGTTTCTTGAGGTTCGCTAATACCGACTTATTAGCAGCCTTTTTTGGGTAAGTCTGGAGGAACATCTCTAGGTGTGTTATTGATTTCCGGGGCTGGGATTGTGTCTCCGATCGGAATTTCGGGTTCAGGGGAATATCTCGTTCTGCGAGTGTTTACTCTAAGGACAAGTGAGCCAGAAGGCTGAACTATGCCCCCGGAGGTGTGCTTCCTGAATTTGCGAGCTTTTGTTTTCGGGAACCAGAATGTTGTTAGAACTTGGGTTGCTGGTGATTCGGAGCAGCTACCTTCTGTTTGCTCTTTTGGTTTGCTATCGATCTCAGCTTTGGTAGCTATGTCGATGCTTGGTTTTTCGATTCCTTCTACGGGTATGATTCGTTTTACTAGGGGATCTGAGGTGCACGCCAATGCAGCTAACGCATCTGCTGAGGAGTTCTCTCCTCGTGGGATTCTCGTTAGCTCGAATTTACTGAATTGTTTAGTGAGGCTCTGTACAACTTCGAGGTATGCCCCCATTCTTTCGTCCCTTGTTTCGTACTCCCCGTGAAACTGGCTAGCTACCAGCTGTGAGTCGCTGTAGGCGTTCAGCTCTCGGACTCCGAGGCTTAGGGCGAGTCTTAAACCAGCGATTAGTGCTTCATATTCGGCTTCGTTGTTTGAAGCATTGAAGCCGAGCCTGTAGGCTTGCTCGATGGTTTCTCCGGCTGATGAGGTCAGCCTCAGGCCGATTCCGGAGCCTTGTTTGGATGAGGCTCCGTCGACATACAGGCTCCATACCGGAGCTTCAGTTCTCGGGTCTAGCTGTTCAGATGATAGCTCAATGATGAAATCGGCGAGGACCTGAGCTTTTATGGCGGCTCGGGGTCTATATTCGATGTCGTATTCGCTGAGCTCTATGGTCGACTTAGCCAATCGTCCTGATTGGCTGGGGCTATGCAGAATCGTGCGTATTGGCTGTGAGGTCATTACCACGATCGAGTGTGACTGGAAGTAAGGTCGTAGTTTTCTGGCAGCTGTCACGACTGCCAGAGCTAACTTTTCCATGGTAGGATATCTGGTTTCGGCGTCTATTAGGCTTTTGCTCGTGTAATAGACAGGTCTTTGCTCGTTTTGTTCCTCTCGTACCAGCACGCCGCTAACCGCAGCAGTTGACACGGCGAGGTATAGATACATGGGTTCTCCTGTTACTGGTTTGGATAGGATCGGAGGCTCGGAGAGGTAAGCTTTTAATTGTTTGAAGGCTTCCTCGCATTTCTCGTCCCATAGAAACTTCTTATTATTTTTTAGAAGTTTGTAAAATGGGAGGCATTTGTCGGTGGATTTTGATATAAATCGGTTCAAAGCGGCGATTCGTCCAGTCAGTCTTTGTACCTCCCTAGTTGTCTTAGGTGACGGCATTTCCAGGAAGGTCGCTATCTGTTTCGGGTTGGCTTCGATACCTCTCTCGGTTACGAGGTAGTCGAGGAATTCGCCCGAGGGCACCCCAAAGGTGCATTTTGCGGGGTTTAGTTTCATATCGTATTTGTTGAGGATATCGAAGCATTCTTTTAGGTGGGAGATGTGGTTTTCCCCAGCTGAGGATTTAACCAGCATATCGTCAATGTATACCTCCATGGTTTTTCCGAGCTGTCCAACGAACATTTTGTTCACGAGCCTTTGGTAGGTAGCTCCCGCGTTTTTTAGTCCGAATGGCATTACCTTGTAGCAGTAGGTCCCGCGCTCGGTTATAAATGCAGTTTTTTCTTGATCATCAGGATTCATCATGATTTGATTATATCCCGAGAAGGCATCCATAAATGACAGGAGCTGGTGGCCAGCTGTTGCCTCAACGAGGCGATCGATGTGAGGTAACGGGAAGCTGTCTTTAGGGCACACCTTGTTTAGGCCGGTGAAGTCTACACAGATTCTCCATTTCCCGTTTTTCTTTTTCACTACTACGGGGTTAGCCAGCCAGTCGGGGTAGTGTACTTCACGGATGGACCCTGCTTTCGTGAGTCGATCTACTTCGTCGTTGACAGCTTGGTTCGAGGCTAGAGAACCATTCGAGGGCTGTTCCGACCAGATTTTCGGCGAATGTTCTGCAGTAACCTGCCTCACATTCCTCTCTTGTAAAATGAGCTTTCATGATAGCTAATCGGAAGGCTCTTAAATAGGCCTTTGGGTCCGATGTCCCGTCATATTCAGGGATCTTAATTTTTCGTGTATCTCTTATGTAAGAGCTGGCAATCTTGTCAGTAAATGGAGTCCCACGGGTTTCCTCGATTAAGCTCTCGATCTCAGGAGCTGAACTTGTCGCTTTATGGACTTGAGCGTTTAGCTTTAGGAGAGCTGCGTGGGTTTGCTCCATATATCTGCGGATGGCGTCAGGTCCTTCCATGGGAATGACATTTGGATCGTTGTAAGGAACCCGACGAGGAGGTACCTGACGGAATCGGGTTCGTTCATATTCCCATGCAGCTGGTGGGCTAAATTGCTCGCTAGCATTCAGGTTGTTCTGACGAACGGGATCTGCGGAGTAAGTTGCGGGATCAGTTTCTGCCCCTTGGGGAGTCTCTGGATTTGGAGCCCCACTTCTGGCTCGGTAAGCCGATGCTGAGGCCCTGACCTCGGATGGGAAGGTAACTCCTTCTCCAGACCTAAAAATAGGTGGCGGAGGCGGGAAGCGAACGTCACGATCACTGGTCCGGTTTGGCATGGACCTGGTTGCCGCCACGTTGCTCCCCATAGCACTAGTCACAGGTGGGTTAAACGTGGGGGTTGTTCCACCATTAGGTGTCTGGGAACCAGGTCCTTGCCTTTCGGGAACAGTGTTATCAGGGGAAAAATCTAAACGTCCTCGAGGGAACAAAGGGTCGTTTATCCGATCTCGGAAGGTGACTCCCGATCCCTGACGTTGTTGGGTTGTCGCGGTTAGAGACCTAGTTATCTCTTCAAATCGTTGCTGCCGTGCAGTTAGATGTTGTAGGGTACGTTGATTTTCTTGAGTTTTATCAACTAGTTGCACCATCATCCGGCGCATCTCAGAAAGCTGATCTGCTTGATTTGGGACGGATTGATCCTGAGGGTTCCCTAGGATTGTTCGTCCTGGGTTGTTCCCACTGGGAGCTCTTGAGTTAGTTGCTCCAGTAGAGGTCTGGTTCGGTTGAGCAGCAGCCGGCGGCTGTTGCTCAGATCGTTGACTCTTGTGTTGAGGCTCCAAGTTTTGGTTATCGGAGTCTTGTCGGTCGGGTGATCCGTCGACCTGGATCACTGGATCAGGGATAGGATTCGTTGCCTGATTGGTAGGATTCATTCTCAAGTCGCAGAGTAAGGGATTCGATTATCTCGTTCCCCTCAGACGGCGCCAAATGTGAGGGACAAAGTTCACCTCTAAGGTTTTTAGATTAGGTTCAGATTGGAGAAGAATAATCGCGGGCTGAATCCCGTGAATACTTGATGAATGAATGGATAATTTATATTGAATACTTTTGTGAGAATGAATTACAAAGATGATGTAAGTGACTACCAGAGATAATGAAAAATAAGATCTATCGAAATATATAATCTCCTATGAGTACATCTCCATCCCCCTTTTTTCCTTGTTGTTCTTCTTCTTATATAGTCTTTAGCTTCATATGATTGTTGGTTGGTTGACTTCCGAGATTTCCTCCGCAGATTTAGGAATTCGCAACGAACTTTGCTTGACCGGATCCTGCGCCTCCTTATCTGCAGTTTGAGTAGTCTCCCTTAAGTCTTCATACAAGGGACCTGACCTCTTTATTGAGCATCCCTTTGTTATTACTTCAAGTGAATCAGCTCCCGGTTCCAGGTTAGCTTCGTCTTCTCTTCTTGTTTAGGATTCAGGTCCCGGTGGACCTTATTTCGGCCCATCGTCACCTTTAACTGTGTAGCTGAAACAGATCCAGCTAACGGGCCGTATTTAGGCCCAACACTATGACTGGGAGCTTGATGGTTCCTAAGGAGGTAACTGTTTCCCCTGAGAAACCTACAAGGTTAGCTTTCTGACCGATAATTTCGTAGTCATCTATTTCCATCCCTTTTAGGGCATTATAGAAGATAAGATCGACCGAGCTTCCGGTATCAACCATCAGCTTAGGCACCTCGTAACCTGCTATGTTCAGGGTGACGATTAAGGCGTCATCGTGAGGTCTGTCGAGGTCTGACGTCTCGCTCTCCCAGAAAGAGATCTTAGTGTTGGTTTCGGGATTGGGAGGCTTAGACTGAGCTCTAGAAATGGCCTTCCGCACATGGCTCTTGAATGAATTAACTGAGTCTTGACATATATCAGAGCCTCCGAGGATATAATCCACTCTCGAGCTAGGGTTCGACTGAGGTGGAGGTTTGCTTAGGAGGGTCTCGATTTGTAGACTCTTCCCTTGGGGAAATTTCCCAAGAATCATGTCAACTATTTTCTTGGGAGCTGGCGGTGGCGAATTTGTTTCCTTTTCGGGAGATCTTTCACGTTTTGGAGAGGTGTCTCTGGGACCTCTTTTCTGGTAAGGAGGTGGCTTTTTTAGTTCCACGTCCTTTAGTTCGCCAGCTACGAATTTAGCTGCCAATTGTCGTTGGAGGTCCCAGCACTCCTCGGTTGAGTGCCCTTTTCGATCGTGATAAGAGCAGTGTTTGTTCTCATCGTAGCCTTTTGTCCAGGGAGTTTTGCTTGTCGCAGCAACAGGTTTTTCCTGTTGGACTTCCTCGACAGCATACGAGTGTTCTCCCTGGGTCTGATGGTTCCGAGAGCTCCCTTTTCTAGAGGGTCCTTTTGTTTCCGAGGTTTCACTTTTCGGGTGATTCTGGGATTTCTTATGGATTTTATCAAGTGCGGCTGTTTCTTCCTCCAAGGTAATGTATCTCGATGCTTTGTGAAGAGCATCATCGATAGTTGGAGGAGGGTTAAGTGTTAGCTCGGACCAGAATTCCGATTTGTACCAAAGGTCTCTTCTAAGGGCTTCGATGGCCACTTGATCATTGGGGTTCGAGAGATTAGTTCTAACTGCTCTGAATTTCTCGATGTAGATTCGTAGCGAATCCCCCATTCCTTGTCTGATCTTCCAGAGGTCAGCCTCGGAGGCTTGCTTAAGGATATGGGTTGAGTATTGTTTCATGAAGGCGTTAGTGAGCTGATCGAAGTTATCGATTGAGTTTGGCTCGAGGCTCGAAAACCATTCGAGAGCTGTTCCGACCAGGTTCTCAGCAAAGGTCCTGCAATAACCTGCTTCGCATTCTTCTCTTGTGAAATGAGCTTTCACTATAGCTAAGCGGAAGGCTCTCAAATGAGCCTTGGGGTCCGAGGTCCCGTCATATTCGGGAATCCTAATTTTTCGGGTATCTCTTATGTAAGAGCTAGCGATTTTATCTGTGAATGGGGTTCCACGGGTTTCCTCAATCAAGCTCTCGATTTCCGGAGCTGAGCTTGTTGCTTTATGCACTTGAGCGTTCAGCTTCTGGAGGGCTGCGTGAGTTTGCTCCATGTATCGGCGAATAGCCTCAGGTCCTTCTAGGGGGAGGACAGTTGGGTCTTCGCGAGGAATCTGATGAGAGGATTCTCGATGGAGTCGACTGTCGTCGTTATCCCAAGCGTTAGGTGGGCTAAATCGCTCGTTAGCTCTAGAGCCACCTCGAGGGACGCGACCTGGGGGTGAGCTGTGGGATCAGCTTCCGTCCTCGGGTTGTCTCGATTAGGGGTCGCACTCCCATTTTGGTAAGCTGAAGTTGGTGCTCTACCCCTAGGAGGGGGAGACATTCAGACCTAAAAATAGGTGGCGGAGGCGGCAATCGTGTGCTGTGTTCATGAACCCTATTGGGTGCTGAGCTGGTCGTCGCTATGTTACTTCCCATAGCGTTAGTTATAGGTGGACTAAATACTGGGGTTGTCCCAGTAAGGGGTGTCCGGAGAACAGGCTCTTGCCCATTACGAGCAATGTTGTTAGGGGAAAAGTCCAGGCGTCCGCGAGGGAACATGGGTTCGGTGAGTCGATCTCGGAAGGCGATTCCTGAGCCTTGACGTTGCGATGGATGAGTTGTCTCGGTTAGAGATCTAGTCACCTCTTCGAACCGTTGTTGCCGGGCGGTTAGCTGTTGCAACGTACGCTCATTATCCTGAGCTCTTTCTACCAATTGCACCATCATTCGGCGCATTTCGGATAGCTGAGCTTCCGAATGATGCGGAGCGTGTTGATGTTGGGGGTTCTCAGGGAGCGTAACCCCGGTGTTGTTTCCACTGGAAGACCTTGGGTTAGCTATCCCAGTTCGGTTTGGTTGAGCATTAGCCGGAGGCTGTTGCTCGGATCGGTGATCGGCGGATCGAGGTTCCGGATCCTGAGGGTCCGGGTCCCTCCTGTTCGGTGAGCCGTCGATCTGGATCACGGGATCCGGGATGGATGGACTCGTTTCCTGGTTGGATGGATCCATTCTCAAGTTACGGAGTGAAGGATTCAATTATCTCGTCCCCACAGACGGCGCCAAAATGTGAGGGATAAAACTCACTTCCTAGTTTAGGTTAGGTTAAGATTGGGGAGAAGACAATCGTGGGCTGAATCCCTTAAGAACTTAGAGAATGAATTGTGGTTGTATTGATGTTTTTAATAAAGAAATGAATACAAAGATGATTGAGATCAATACAAAGAAGTCACTTGAATGATTTATGAATGACAATGTATGTGAGAAATATATGAAAGACGTGAATCCTTTTCTCTTCGTTTCTTCCTCCTTTAAATAGCCTCAGGTCACGTGTAACTTCTCCTGATTAATCTCCGAGATTCTCTCCGTAAACTGAGGGATTTGTAAAAACTTCCTTTTGACCGAGTCGTACGCCTCTATCTTCGTATCCTAGGCTGTTTTTCTTAGGTTCCTGCGAGAGAAGCCAGACCTCTTCTTCGTGATCTCTTTCTCGTGACCTCTTTCTCGTGACCTCTTTCTCGTGACCTCTTTTGGAATAGCTTCCGTCCTTAGGTGAGCTGTATTCTTCTTCGAGATGATAACCCATGCGCGGCCCATTATTAGACTTGGTTCAACTGGTTTGCTAACTTCAGCTAACGGGCCATATTTGGGCCCAACAGAGGTCAGCTTTGGTTCCTTCAAAGAATCTAAGCAAGTGTGAATACCTGATTGGTTAATCCACTTTAGCATCTTTAGTACTATCTGTAATCATAAAATCTAGAATGGTGCTAAAACGTGGTTAGATAACAAGTATAAATCAAATACGATCATTATCCATTTTCTTGAGCTTAATAAAAATAGTTTTGAAAAAAAAAATTTATAAGACGCATAGCAAATAAAATATAAGTAAACCTCCCCCAAACATAAATTACACTGTCCCAGTGTAAAAAAATCGGAGTTATGGCGAAAGAAAAGAAATCATAAGGACTTAATGTAACAAGAAAGAAAGAAGAACCTGACGGGACTGAATAATCGATCGATGTGTATGAGAGTACATCGATCGTTGCAAGTGATCATCTGTCGATCGTTATCGAATATCCTTCGTTGTTCGATGAGAAGGTCATCCGTTTCTCCTTTGTTTTTTTTTTTAATTTATTTATAAAACCTGCAAAATTAAAACAAAAAAAAAGAAATAGTGAAGTAAAAGAAAACCAAAAGAAAAATTACCTAATAGTGGGTTGCCTCCCACTCAGCGCTTTGTTATAGTCATTTAGCTTGACTGTTGACGTCGGGTGAGCTATTGTGTGGAAATTGAGCTACTTGTTGAAAAACAAGTATCCACAACTTCTCTATTGATGTTGAACCAATTAGCCATGAAACTTCTTGTGACTTCATCACTTCTGACCCATCTTTCATCCATCTTTATAACTGTGTCTTCAATGTGTTGAAGTTTCTCCTGCAGACTCTCAATGTTGATGTTGTTCCATTGAACCTTATCATAGACATGTTCTGTCGGTGCTCCCAACGTCTTTTCACTTGATGCAGATCTATCTAATTCTTCCTGTAACATCTTCTTTTTTCCTTGTACGGACTCGACATCGATCGCTGCAATGGTTGCGGTGTTGATCGATCCGGTTGGGATATCATCGATCGATTTGACTTTCGATTGATGATGCAGTTTCAGGTCGACAGGCGAGTCTTGTCTGAATTGTCCTGATTTTCTTCTGCAGCCAATCTGTTCATGAATGTAGTCCACTGATGTTGTGGTTGAAAGGGAAGAATATGCATCACATCTCTTGTCAAGCCTATCCTCAGTGGTGATCAGAGCTTTGTAGATCCTATCAATGATATGTCAACTTCTGCTCTGGTATAGAATTTCTGCTATGGTAACTTCTTCACGTCAATCGATTTTCCTTTGCGTGTGTTGATCGATGATGAGGATGGTAGGTGGAAATCGAGTTACATCTGAATTGTGGTGACCTCTTGTTGCAAAGCAGTCATCCGTCCGTCTAAGGTGTGTAAGTATCACATGAATGGTGATGTGTAGTGATCATGCTCATCAAAAACACTGCGTTTTGCTAAGGAGATATTTTGGCGATATCAAAGGCGATTTTGACGGCTCAGGTTCCGATGATTCCGATGGGCGAACTAAAGAGTGACTCTTAGTTCGCGTCTTACGGCTTTTTCGGTTTTTTGCGGTTTTGTAAAACGATTCTTGAGTTTTATAAAACGATCTTCGGATTTCATAAAATGACTTTTGAGTTTTATAAAAACGATCTTCGATTTTTATAAAACGATTCTCGAGTTTTATAAAACGGTTTCTCGAGTTTTATAAAACGACTTTTGAGTTTTATAAAAACGACCTTCGAGTTTTATAAAACGATTCTCGAGTTTTATAAATTGTTTTCTCGAGCTTTATAAAACGGTTTCTCGAGTTTTATAAAACGACTTTTGAGTTTTATAAAAACGATCTTCGAGTTTTATAAAACGATTCTCGAGTTTTATAAAACGTTTTCTCGAGTTTTATAAAACGGTTTCTCGAGTTTTATAAAGCGAATTCTCGAGTTTTATAAAACGATTCTCGAGTTTTATAAAACGATTCTCGAGTTTTATAAAACGTTTTCTCGAGTTTTATAAAGCGATTTCTCGAGTTTTATAAAACGATTCTCGAGTTTTATAAAACGATTCTCGAGTTTTATAAAACGATTCTCGAGTTTTATAAAACGATTCTCAAGTTTTATAAAACGATTCTCGAGCTTTATAAAACGATCCTCGAGTTTTATAAAACGATTCTCGAGTTTTATAAAACGGTTTCTCGAGTTTTATAAAACGATTTCTCGAGTTTTATAAAAGGATTTCTCGAGTTTTATAAAACAATTCTCGAGATTTATAAAATGATTTCTCCAGTTTTATAAAACGATTCTCGAGCTTTATAAAACTGTTCTTTTTGTATTCTTGCGGAAAGTTTTGGCTATTAATTCCGTCGTACCGATTTTGACCCCAACAGTTAGCCCCCCCAGCTCGTAAGAATCGTGAGATTCTTGCGAGTGGATTGAGCTTGTTTGGCGAGTTTGGTGGAATTAGGCGGAACTTTAATGGCCAAAAGTCCAAAGGTGAATAGTAAAATTCTTTTCTATAAGTATTTTTCATTCATTCCTCCATAACTTGCTTAAGTTTTAGGAAGACTTCTTTCTACTTTCTCTTTTAGATTTTTTCTTTCGATTACCCAACATGTCTTTCGGACGGAGAGTTTCTGATAATGCTCATGCATCAATCTTTGATCCGAGCGACCTTGACACTTCCGGCAGCTGTTCTCTCCCCAAGCCAGTCTTCCGACGTTTCTTTACGACTAAGGAAGAGTTCGCAGACTACTATTCAGCCGTGATTGCCGCGGAGGTGCCGTCTCCGAATTTCTGGGTTCCGAAAAGAAAGAATCCTCGGAAGAGGGTAGTTGGCGTGAGCACGAGTACCGTTGGTTCTCTCAGATATTTGAAAAATACCTGCGCGATCCCTGCCGAGGGTATGAGTGACGGGGATCCGCCTCCGGGTTATTTTACGTGCTATGAAGCCTTTCTGCTAACCTGCCATCTATGGTTTCCTATTCCTCGGGCCATTTTTGAATTCTTGGATAGGTTTGGAGTTCCATTCGGCCAACTACACCCTAAAGGCTTACAGCACCTTATCGGGATTCTGGTGTTGGGGTACGAACGCGGTATGTCCCTTGACGCGGATTATCTTTTGTCCATATTGACGTTCAAGGTGAGGAAGGATGGTTTTTACCTAGCCCCTCGATGGGGCATGACGGTTGTTGGCGGGCTTGCCTCGAATGATCACGACTGGATTTGCCGTTTCTTTTATGTCAAAATTGACGGCGAATCGGTGGAGGAGAGTTGTATTCGTTTGATTAGGGCTGCGCGGGTGACAAACGGTATTTCATTAACGTGATACCCATATCTATGTTAACATAGGTTTTAACTTTTTTGTTTGTTTCGCAGTGCCTGCGCTCCCGGTACCGATGCTTGAAGATTTTCCGAAGGTTATGAATCTTCTGCGCGGTGGCCCGCTTCATTGGGGATTTTTTTCTCCGAAAAGGATCCGTCGTGCTGCCGCCTATTATTCGTCCGGTTTTTCTTGTGATGGTCATGCCGATCTTAAGGCGGACGATGGCGCGGAGGCGAGGGAAAGATCTAGATCCCCGAAGGATAGAGAAGTTCCGGTCGACTGTGAATAGGCATCTATCGACGATTTTGGCATCGAGGATCTTATCGATTTTTCGCTTCCGAATTCGATCCGGCTGAGACGTCATCTCGAGGGCCAGCCGACACACCGTTTGCGAAAGCGTCGAGGCTTTTCAACAAGGTTTGCCTATTCATTTTTATGATTATGTACGTACGTTTTTATGAAGGATGTTTGTTCTGTTTTGCAGAGTCTTCGCTTTATGAGCGAGGCGGTGAATGCGAATAGTGCGGAGCATTGCAGGGCCGAGTCCAGGGCTGCAGCAGCAGAGGTGGAGGCTGTTCGTATCAGAGAGGAGAGCGATGCCAGTTTCTCTCGTGCCCAGGATTTGGCCGCGAAGGAGACTGCTCGTGTGAGAGAAGAATATGAAGCCGAATCCCGTCGAAGCTTAGAACTTTCCGATGCGATGGCCCGCCGTGCTCGTAGGGCAGGCAAAAGAGAGGTTGCTGCGGAGCTGATGGCTCGGCGCGAGCGGTTCGTGCCTCTTTATGCGGAATTTGAAGATGCGCAAAGAGCGAATGGTAATTTCCGCGAGTGTCGGGGGTTTGCATCTTACCCAAGAGCCAGACTGTAACACCCCCGAACCGTCCTAGGCCGGACTAACCCGGGACGACCCGGAAGCGTTACAATTAGACGAGTATCGCAGTCGGTCCAATCAAAACTTTAAACAAATCAAAGTCTCGACCAGCCCAACCACAATACCGTCCCTGTCAACCTCAGCCTAAGGTCAGCGCTGACCCGTACTTTGGTTAAGAGTTGTGTTAAGTTCGGACTAAACTCTATATCAGCGTTCCACGGGGATTTTAATGAAACATCTTTTTATAAATTATCAGAGTCGGAACTCGACTTAAGTTCATAAATACAACAACGTACATAAAATACGAGAAAAAGGGGGTACCCATAAAAATAAAACAAGAGAAAACAAGATTTTTGTCCTTTGCAAAACAACACTGGAAGTCTACGCCTGGCCTCGTCCTCCACACCCCGCAAAACGCCCCTTCCCTTCTAAGGTTACCTGCATAGTAAAGGGGGGATGAGTAATCATAGATTACTCAGCGAGTTCCCAAAAACAACAACAACAACAACAACAACGATCCCCCTTAGCCCATGCTCAAACACAAGAGCAATTGCACAATCAATCAATACGGGGA
>CAKOAT010401933.1:9930-21831 GCA_932364175.1 Eruca vesicaria subsp. sativa | reverse complement strand
GCGATTCTCGAGTTTTATAAAACGATTTCTCGAGTTTTATAAAACGATTCTCGAGTTTTATAAAACGATTCTCGAGCTTTATAAAACGATTCTCGAGCTTTATAAAACGATTTCTCGAGTTTTATAAAACTGTTCATTTTGTATTCTTGCGGAAAGTTTTGGCTATTAATTCCGTCGTACCGATTTTGACCCCAACACTCGGCCAACTCACCGTTTTTTTGGCTGGATAGTATTGCCCGATTCTGCGAGTAGCCTAAGGTTCTTCCGCGAGCAACCTAGGGTTTTGTCGCGAGTAACCTAGGGTTTTTCCTCGAATAACCTAGGGTTTTTTCCGCGAGTAACCTAGGGACTTTAAGCGGGCAACGTAGGGTTTTGCCGCGAATAACCTAGAAGTTTTCCGCGAAAAACCTAGGGTTTTGGCGTGAATAACCTAGAGTTTTTCCGCGAGTAACCCAGGGTTTATTTCGCGAGTAACTTACGGTTTGTTCTGCGGTTTCTGGAAGAGCAAGTTTTATTTTTCCGAAAAGTTCTCTGAAAACGTCTTTTGCTCAACCCGTGAGATATGTCCAACTCGGAAATAAGAAAAACACTATGGGGTTTGATAGATTTTATTGTTGCCCTCAGTGATCTGAGATAGAAATCGTGAGCTTGTTTTGTCGCTCTTCCCATGGCGAAGGGTTGCGATTAGGTTTTCGATTTTGTTGAGTACTACAGCGTTTACGTGAGCGTTGGCTGTAGGAGCAGTCGCTGCTGGATTTTTTTTACCAGCATCTTTTTGCGAGTTGCGACTTTGTCTTTCATGCCTCCAGACATCGTTTTGGTCAAGCGTTTTGCGGCTATGAGTAAGAGTAATCCGACCCCCCCTCCTTCTAGCGCCAAACTGTGGGAACCAAAATTCACACTTGTCGATTTCCGTCAAATAAGGAAACTTAGGAAAACCCTAATTTTCCAGAGGAACCGGATCTCTGCGAAAGCCAACGACGAGTAACCAAATAAATACGGAAAATACGAAAAAACGTAATAAAACGAATTTAAAGAAAAAGTAGATCTTATTTTGATTTCGCGTAAGGGCGTTGCGATCATTACAAGGGTTTACAAAGGCTTTGGTCGCAGGGCCGTCAGTGAGTTATCAACATAAAAACCTTAAACCTAATCGAGTCGCAGCTCGATAACAAAAGACGAAAAAAATAAGAAAATGGATTTGAATGATTTCGGACTGAACCTTATGAAAGGCTGCCTACGTACCCCTTTCGAGGATCAAGTCGAACGTAGTTCAGTTGATAGAGCTGGACCAGAGATCGAACTGCCTAGGCGAGTTCGTCTAGTAATTTAGCGCCAGTCATAGAAACCGAACTTGTCGAGAAAAAGCCTAAGTTTCTAAGTGCGGAAAATTCTAAGTCTAGAAAAGTTGTAAAAGTCTCAGATGAGAGCTCTGAAATTCGTCTCTTTGCTTCTGCCCTATGCCTCTTGCTTATATACTCCCTTCCTGGGCGGTTTAATCTTTCCATTTCGCCCAGATTCAAGTTTAATGGGAATCTTCCATTTATCTTCTTTTTGCGAGTAAATCGCCAAAACGTCGTCGTATCTTCGGGTTGGACTTCGTTTAAAGTCGCGAGTGGCTTTTATCGTGTTTTATGAATTTCCGAGCCGTTTTGCGATAAATCCGTTTCACGACTTTAGACGAGATCGTTTCCTGATATGATGCCGTTTTTAGATAAGTTTCTCGAGTTAATCGTAAAGCTAAGCAATGTTCGATGTTTCGATTAATCGTTGCCATTTTCTACGATTTACTCGGGGTTTTTTTTAAAAACGCGTTTTGTACGATTTTTACGAAAAATCTCGAATAAATCGTATAGTTTAGGCAATATTCGGTGTTTCGTTTAACCGTTGCCGTTTTATACGATTTCCTCGAGTTCTTTTCGAGAAAACAAAGTTATACGGTTTTTATCGTAAAACTCGAACGATAGGACGGATCGAGACGAAACCGGAGACATTTCGACCGTGATTTGGAATACGATCGTGTCGAAGGACGTATGCCTTGAATCAAGGATGTGGGAGATCGAGGCTCGGGATGGTCGGCTCGACGTACGGCGAGCTAGTTCAGCTTGGCCAGGTCGCCATATGGCGAACTAGGCGATAAGAACCTGTGGGGCACAGTCAGCACCTCTTAATTCGCTGTTTGGGAGTCTCTAGTTCTCCTGTTGGCGAATTAAGACAGCTTGGCTTAGTTCGCCAGCAGGCGAACTAGTCGGGAGGTTCCTAGTTCGCCTGCTGGCGAACTAAGCCGAGCTTGCTTAGTTCGCCAGCAGGCGAACTAGTCGGGAAGCTCCTAGTTCGCCTGCTGGCGAACTAAGCCGAGCTGGCTTAGTTCGCCAGCAGGCAAACTAGTCGGGAGGCTCCTAGTTCGCCTGCTGGCGAACTAAGTCGTGACTAGTTCGCGTTTTGCGGCGGTTTCGGTTTTTCGCGATTTTGTAAAAAGATTCTCGAGTTTTATAAAACGATCTTCGAGTTTTATAAAACGATTCTCGAGTTTTATAAAATGATTCTCGAGTTTTATAAAACGATTCTTCGGTTTTATAAAACGATCTTCGAGTTTTATAAAACGATTCTCGAGTTTTATAAAACGATTCTCGAGTTTTATAAAACGATTCTCGAGTTTTATAAAACGATTTTCGAGTTTTATAAAACGATTCTCGATTTTTATAAAACGGTCTTCGAGTTTTATAAAACGATTCTCGAGTTTTATAAAACGATTCTTCGAGTTTTATAAAACGATTCTCGAGTTTTATAAAATGATTCTTCGAGTTTTATAAAACGATTCTTGAGTTTTATAAAATGATTCTTGAGTTTTACAAAATGATTCTTCGAGTTTTATAAAACGATTCTCGAGTTTTATAAAACGATTCTTCGAGTTTTATAAAACAATTCTTGAGTTTTAGAAAACGATTCTCGAGTTTTATAAAACGATTCTTCGAGTTTTATAAAACGATTCTTCGATTTTTATAAAACGATTTCTTTTATATTTTCTGCGGAGACGTTTTTGCCATTGATTCCGTTGTGACCGATTTTGACACCAACATCGTCCTTTACCAATTGAGTCTGAGTAAGCCATCTTAATCTTTTGAAAAGAATAAGATTGGGGGACAAACGTTGGAGTCAATTTCGGCATCTACCTGAACATGCCCAAGCCCATCTGGAGTAAGCACTAACTCGACATCGAGCCAGACTTGACGAGGTCGAAGACAAGATTACGGAAATCGCAAAGACGGTTAAAGGACGAAGGGGCTATAAAAAGAGAGCTAGGATGATATTCAAAACACACGAGAAAAACCCTAGAGAAATTTACTAATCATAACGACTCATTTCTTAGATTTCTAGTTTGCTTTCTTGTTCTCTTTTTTGTTATTTCCGATCTTTTTCATCACCTTGTAAACGAATGCTACATTCAATAAAAGTCTATTTTTTTCAACTGAAGTCTGATTATATCGTTGTGTTTAAGAGCATGGTTGCCCACATCCTTTGTCTTCCACTGATTGAACTCTCGATCTCTACAAAATACTGAGTGTGGATTTTAGGATCTACAGGTATCCCATCAGGTGTCTGCTGGGTCAGCTGGGTTTGGTGCTCTTCAACCCGAGCAACAACGTCATTGTAGATTTGCTCGGACCTAGGATCTACAAATTTTCCATCTTTGTTCTTGTGGGTCCTCTTGTAAAAGTCTTTAAGAGATGGTATAATTCCCATCTCTTTGGCCTAAAAATATAGATTTTTAAAAATTAATCAATTAGAACATATTAATCAATTAATTTATATATAACAAAAAAACTTAATTAATTTAAATATATATTTACCATCCTTAGACGGACACCGGCATGGGGTGTTTGACCCGGAGAGTGAAGCATCGGCGTGTTGCCATGCTCATCTTTCGTCAGATGAGAAGAGGAGCAGCTATTGGAGACTATGATCGATGATGGCAAGTTTCAATAATGGATGAGGCCATCCCACACAAACGTTGTGAGCTCAGCGGGTTTCCCATGCTCATAACCGTTCATTTACCATGCTTTTGACCCGTTTTTAGTCATGGTATATTGGTGTTTTACTACTATTTATTATATTATAGAAGCTTTTAAGCATATTTATAGGTTCACGAGTATTTTGGAAGAAAGTGATGTTTTGGAGCATTTTAGAGAGAATTGGAGAAATCACTCGATTTGGATCGACCACGACAATCGAGGTCGACATGGAGTGACTCACGTCGATCGACATGCACCTTGCATGATCGATCGATGCCCAAGGCGCAGAGACCGATTCGCGAGACAAGCTAACTTGAAGTCCTAACATTACCAAATGACAATTTTACCCCTGACGAGTTTTAAACTAAGTTTATATACTCTGCCAAAGTGTTAGAGGAAGAGAAGAGGAGAGCGCTTTTTTGTATTCTTTTCACAGCAAAAGGTTTTAGAATTTATAGTTTGGGAGAGAAGATCATCAGAGAGATTTGTGATTGGAACTCCATTGTTTTCTATATGTCTATATATACTATGCAGTTTTATTTATTTGTTTGTGTTATGAATTGTTTAGCCATGTCTGAGTAATTCACTTGTAAGACTTAGGGTTTAAATAGGTTAGAGGGATTATCACCAACTATAGGATTTCTTGTTGTGGTATTCATTAATAAGATGTTCTTAATGCTCATGTTCTAGACTTGCTTACTAGAAACTAGAAACTTGAATCTAGGATTATTAGGTTGTTTAGATACCTTTGAATAGCTCTGATAGTCTAGAACACGTCCTCATTAAGCTAGGATTTTACTAGAAATACAGCGAGAGTTTGATCTAGGGATCCATAGTGAGTCTTTGTTAACTCGCGTGTAACGCTTGCCTAGAGCATCGATATCAATATTCCCATCAAAAATCGATCGATGTGGAGTAAAGTTAATTGGTCAATATTTCTCTAGAATAATTGATCGAGACTTTCATTGATCGGACATTCTTGTCTTGGTCGACAAACAATCTAGTCAATAGACTTATTTATTAAATGAGAGTTTAATAAATTTGTTGCTAAGATAATTAATGCTCTTTAATACCATGCAAACAACTAGATAACACCTATAGGAGTATAATCTCCAACACCTCAATGAAAGCCCTAAGTCTAACACCTTTCCATTTTAGTTTCAAAACCCTCATTCCTTTCTAGTTAAGTAATTGTCTTGCTTAATTAGAATATTTCTTGTTTACTTGCTTACTGCGATTTACTATTTGTATTCACCTAGATTATTGATTGATTAGATTTATAGGTTTCATAGCTCCCTGTGGATTTGATCCTTAAGTACTGCAATAGATCTCTTATTTAAGAAAGTAAGTTGCTCCATAGGGTAAATATTTGAGCAAGCATCAAATTAGGCGCCGTTACCGGGGAGCTTTGATAGTCTTTAGATTTAGTCTAACAATTCTAGGTTTTTCTTTTTCTTTTTCTTTTATCATATTCTGATAACATTTTTTTTTTGATCTTTCAGGTGCATGCATAGCATAACCAAAAGCAACAAGGAAAAACAACTCTTATTTTCAGAAGACCCTGCAAGTTTGGAACGTTCAATCCGCAAAAACCTATGTTCCGCATTGATCGACGCTAACATCTCTTCATTATACAGATCGATCAACGCCTACCGAGTCGACTGAAACGTGCAATGCCATCCGGATATTGACCCACACAGAGTTCGCAAACAGACACCCACATCCATCCAGCCCTTCATACTCCACCATCGATCGACATGACGAGCCGGACATCGATCGACAGAAGGAACATGTTAACGATCAACATGATACTATCCCCTTCGATCGACGCGACACGATCACGTGCTGAGTGAAGTTGCCCCCAATCGACATACCACGAATCAACGCACTCAAACTGCCATCAACCAACCCTCCCAACCCTACCTCAGAGCCAATGGACATGATAAGAGAACTACTGAGAGACATCTGAGGAGAAGGTTCTTAAACATCTCAAGAGGGAGCCCAATGATAAGGAGATGGATGGTTTCACTAAGAGAGTTCTCAAGATCCCACTGGAAAAACCTTTTGAGGAGGTTTACTATACCCACAGACTGTGGATGTTCTTCAGAGAGACCATGGAAACTGAGGAGGACATTAGGAAGATGTTTCACCATGTTAGGGAAAGGATGAAACAAAGGATCACATTGAAGAAGAAGAGTCATCCTGGGAAGTTTGCAATACCATGTTCAGTCAAAGGTATTGAGTTCCCACATGCTCTATGTGACACATGAGCATCAGTCAGCATCCTACCAAAGGTCATGGCAGACCATTTAGGCATGCAGGTAGAACCTTCAAATGAATCATTCACCTTTATGGATTGTTCTGAGAAGAAATCAGGAGGTATAATTAGAGACCTGGAGGTGCAGATTGGTAATGCACTAGTTCTTGTGGATTTTCATCTCCTAGATATCAAGCTAAACTGGAATTCTTCACTCTTACTGGGAAGAGCTTTCATGGCCACAGTAGGAGCAGTTTGTGACATGAATACTAACAGGTTTTGTCTTACTCTAAATGATCCAAACGTTTTTTATGACCCTGTTCGTGTTGTTAAGCAACATGTAACATTATTGGAGACTGGAGAAGCTGGATTCATCGCTGCATGCCATTGTGGAGCAGAGTATGAAACCGAGTATTCCAAATCGGTCGACACTCAATCCACCACATCGATCGATTCCCTCAACCAGACGGTGACCGATGCAACACATGACGGATTGGTCGATAGACAGTCCACGCCCGGAATCACATCCGATTTTTCCTTGCAGACCACCAGCAACAAGTAGGCTGACTACTCTATAGGAAGTTGGGAAGATATTGGTTTCCATGAAAGCTTTGCAATAGACACGGTATCAGATTCAGAGGTTCATAGAGAGGAATATGCTAGAGAAATCCATGCCATTCTTACAGATGATAGACTCCTACAACCCATCCACAAGACAAAACCTACGAAATCGATCGACACGGTTGTACCAGAATCGATCGATACTCAGCCACATCAAGGAAACTGACATCAACAATCGATCGATGCAATTACCTCACCATCGAACGATTGCAATGCCACCAACTTCAAGAATTTTGGAAGTTTTCCCATTTTTCCCAGAGGTCTTGCAACCAAGAGGACGTCTCATACCATAGAATCAGACAAGATGCAAGCACCTACTACCTTTGGGAGACAGAGTAAGAGAGGCACAAACTACATAGATCATCATGGCAGAGCAACAAGTGCAACATTCAACCAGAAAAAGATCACCACCTCTCGCCTACCATCGATCAACGCTGCGTCTAGCACATCGATCGATTCTAACCCTAAAACTTTTCTTCTAACTAAAGAATATTATCTTGATGAGTTTCTAAATCCATATGAATTTGGTGTTATTAGGGACCCATAAGGTAATGCATGATCCTTGGATGGAAGGATTCTACAAGTTTCCAAAGAAGACATAACAAAAATTCTTCAGTTGGCCAATAGACCAGAAAATCTCTTTAAGCAACAACTAGGTGTAATGCAGCAACCATCGACCCACACAGATCAACCACCGTCGATCGTCAAGGATACTCATCCATCGATCGACAAGACAAGACGTGTATCGATCGACCTCAACAAAAAATATGAACCGGTTTTGGAACAAGAGCTTTACACCAAAGATGAAATCAACGAGATGATTGGTTGCATGAGTGATTGGCAGAAAGAAGCAGTGGATAAGCTCACCAAAAATCTGGATACGACCTATGTAATTTTGCAAGGAAGCATTATTGGATTGACCACACGAATGAAAGAGATGGAAACAGATTTAGCTAGTCTGAAGACACAGCATATGCCATCGAGCGATGCCACTAAGGACGCATCAATCGACGCGAACGACGAACAAAAAAAGGAGGAGCTGTCAACAGGAAAGAAATGGGACGAGGTATATCTCGATGCAAGGATTGACGCAATACATCACCTCCTTACAAATGACATCAACTGGTTAAGCATGAGGATTTAGTTCCTACAGCAAGATTTGGATACAATCCACAAAGAGAAGCATGAGAAAAGCAAATCGATCGATACAAATGCTACTAAATTGATCGATGTTAAGCTTTTGGACATCAAGAAACGGATGAAGATCTGCACCTATGAGCATGATCACTACACATCACCATTCATGCGGTACTTACACACCTTGGACGGCCAGATGACTACTTTGCAACAAGAGGTCACCACAATTCAGATGCAACTCAATTGCCACCTACCATCCTCATCATCGATCCACACACGCAAATGCAAATTGATCGGTGTGAAAAAGTGATTAGAGCAATGAGAAGAAGTTGACTAGATCATTGATAGGATCTACAAAGCTCTGAACACCACCGAGGATAGGCTTTACAAGAGATGTGATGACATATTCGTCCCCTTCAACAACAGCATCAGTGGACTACATTCAAGAACAGATTGACTGCAGAAAGAAGTCAGGACCATTCAGACAAGACTCGCCTGTCGACCTGAAACTGCAACATCGATCTACAATGATAAGGTTCCATCGATCGATGATATTCTACCTGGATCGGTCGACACCGCAACCATCGCATCGATCGTTGCGCAGTCCCTACTAGGACAAGCGAAGTTGTTACAAGAAGAATTAGTTAGATCTGCATCAAGTGACAAGTTATTGGGAGCACCGACAGAACATGTCTATGATATGGTTCAATGGAACATCATCAACATTGAGGATCTGCAGGAGAAACTTCAACACATTGCAGAAATAGTCATAAAAATGGATAAAAGATGGGCCAGAAGTGATGAAGCCACAAGAATTTTCATGGCTAATTGGTTCAACATCAACAAAGAAGTTGTGGATACTTGTTTTCCAACAAGTAGCTCTTTTTCCACACAATAGCTCACCCATCGTCAACAGTCAAGCTAAATGACTATAACAAAGCTGAACGGGAGGCAACCCACTACTAGGTAATTTTTATTTTGGTTTATTTTCCTTTATTGATTATTTTTCGTTTTTCATTTTGTAGGTTTCATAAAAAAAAAAAAAACAAAGATCAAGGAGAAACAGATGACCACCTCATCGACCGACAACGGACAGTCGATATCGGTCGACAGACGATCACCTGCAACGATCGATGTCCTCTCATACACATCGATCAATTATTCAGTCTGGTCAGGTTCGTCTTTCTTCCTTGTTAAATTGAGTACTTATGATTTCTTTTCTTTCGACATAACAACTATTTTTGTACACTGGGACAGTGTAATTTAAGTCTGGGGGAGGTTTACTGATATTTTATTTTCTATAAGTCTTATAAAAATTTGTTTTTCAAAACTATTTTTATTAAGCTCTAGAAAATCACCATTTCAGCAAGATTTGGATACAATCCTAGAAGAGAAGCATGAGAAAAGCAAATCCATCGATACAAATGCTACTAAATTGATCGATGCTAAGCTTTTGGACATCGAGAAACGGATGAAGATCGGCACAGATGAGCATGATCACTACACATCACCATTCATGCGGTAATTACACACCTTGGACGGCCAGATAACTGCTTTGCAACAAGAGGTCACCACAATTCAGATGCAACTCGTTTTCCACCTACCATCCTCATCATCGATCGACACACGAAAACGCAAATCGATCGATGTAAAGAAGTTACCAGAGCTAAAATTCTATACCAGAGCAGAAGTTGACTAGATCATTGATAGGATCTACAAAGTCCGAAAACCACCGAGGATAGGCTTGACAAGAGATGTGATGACATATTCGTCCCCTTCAACAACAACATCAGTGGACTACATTCAAGAACAGATTGAATGCAGAAAGAAGTCAGGCCATTCAAACAAGACTCGTCTGTCGACCTGAAACTGCAGCATCGATCTACAATGATAAGGTTCCATCAATCGTTGATATTCCACCTGGACTGATCGACACCTCAACCAATGCAGCGATCGATGCCGAGTCCGTACCAGGACAAACGAAGCTGTTACAAGAAGCATTAGTTAGATATGCATCAAGTGACAAGATATTGGGAGCACTGACAGAAAATGTTTATGATAAGGTTCAGTGGAACATCATCAACATTGAGGATCTGCAGGACAAACTTCAACACATTGCAGACACAGTCATAAAAATGGATGAAAGAATGGCCAGAACTGATGAAGCCACATGAAATTTCATGGGTAATTGGTTCAACATCAACAGAGAAGTTGTGGATACTTGTTTTCCAACAAGTAGCTCTTTTTCCACACAATAGCTCACCCAACGTCAACAGTCAAGCAAAATGACTATAACAAAGCTGAGTGGGAGGCCACCCACTACTAGGTAATTTTTATTTTGGTTTTCTTTTCCTTTATTGATTCTTTTTCGTTTTTCATTTTGCNTTTGAGTCTGGGGGAGGTTTACTGATATTTTATTTTCTATGAGTCCTATAAAAATTTGTTTTCAAAACTATTTTTATTAAGCTCTAGAAAATCACCATTTCAGCAAGGTTTGGATACAATCCACGAAGAGAAGCATGAGAAAAGCAAATCCATTGATACAAATGCTACTAAATTGATCGATGCGAAGCATTTGGACATCAAAAAACAGATGAAGATCTGCACAGATGAGCATGATCACTACACATCACTATTCATGCGGTACTTACACACCTTGGACGGCCAGATAACAGCTTTGCAACAAGAGGTCACCACAATTCAGATGCAACTCGATTTCCACCTACCATCCTCATCATCGATCGACACACGAAAACGCAAATTGATCGATGTAAAGAAGTTACCAGAGCAAAGATTCTATACCAGAGCAGAAGTTGACTAGATCATTGATAGGATCTACAAAGCTCTAAACACCACCGAGGATAGGCTTGAGAAGAGATGTAATGACATATTCGTCCCCTTCAACAACAACATCAGTGGACTACATTCAAGAACAGATTGACTGCAGAAAGAAGTCAGGACCATTCAGAAAAGACTCGCCTGTCGACCTGAAACTACAACATCGATCTACAATGAAAAGGTTCCATCGATCGATGATATTCTCCTGCATCGATCGACACCGCAACCATCGCAGCGATCGTTGCCCAGTCCGTATTAGGACAAGCGAAGATGTTACAAGAAGAATTAGTTAGATCTGCAACAAGTGACAAGTTATTGGGAGCACCGACAGAACATGTCTTTGATAAGGTTCAATGGAACATCATCAACATTGAGGATCTGCAGGAGAAACTTCAACACATTGCAGACACAGTCATAATAATGGATGAAAGATGGGCCAGAAGTGTTGAAACCACAAGAATTTTCATGGCTAATTGGTTCAACATTAACAAAGAAGTTGTGGATACTTGTTTTCCAACAAGTAGCTCTTTTTCCACACAATAGCTCACCCATCGTCAACAGTCAAGCTAAATGACTATAACAAAGCTGAACGGGAGGCAACCCACTACTAGGTAATTTTTATTTTGGTTTATTTTCCTTTATTGATTATTTTTCGTTTTTCATTTTGCAGGTTTCATAAAAAAAAAAAACAAAGATCAAGGAGAAACAGATGACCACCTCATCGACCGACAACGGACAGTCGATATCGGTCGACAGACGATCACCTGCAACGATCGATGTCCTCTCATACACATCGATCGATTATTCAGTCCGGTCAGGTTCATCTTTCTTCCTTTTTAAATTGAGTACTTATGATTTCTTTTCTTTCGACATAACAACTATTTTTTTACCTTGGAACAGTGTAATTTAAGTCTGGGGGAGGTTTACAGATATTTTATTTTCTATGAGTATTATAAAAATTTGTTTTCAAAACTATTTTTATTAAGCTCTAGAAAATCACCATTTCAGCAAGATTTGGATACAATCCACGAAGAG
>CAKOAT010401821.1:451493-541343 GCA_932364175.1 Eruca vesicaria subsp. sativa | reverse complement strand
ACGACTTAGTTTAAAGTCGTCTGGGCAGACGACTTGCGAGGGCTAAAAACGTCAAAAAAAAACTCTTTTTTTGTTTGTTCACAAGGGGTTGGTTGTAATTTCAACAGCCTTTTAAGTTACTTTTGCATTTGATTCAAGTTTGGGTTTACTTTTGCATTTCAAATCAAGTTTTGAGTCATATTTGGCAATTTTCCCTTTAATAATTTTATATATAATTTATTATACAACAAAAAATGAATTTATATTAATGATATTATGTTTTTAGAAAATAAGTTAGTTCTTATGTATTAGATTGTTATCTTAAAAATATAATTTTCTATTATAAAATTTAAGTGAATCTGCTGATTGATTTGTATCTTCTCAATGATTTAGATAGTTTTGTTTATTTGCCATGTTTTAAATGAATTCATATATAATTTATTATATAATAAAACGAATTTCTACTAATAATATTATATTTTTTTAAAAATAAGATAATTTTTACATATTATATTGTTATCTTGAAAATATAGTTTTCTATTATAGAAATTAATAATTAATATACAAAAAAATATAATTAAATATAAATTAAGCAATTCTGATTTGTCAACTTCTCCATGATTTAAGGTATGTTTTCTTATTTATCATCTTTTAACAATTTCATATATAATTTATTATATAATAAAAATGATATTATATTGATGATATTATATTTTTAGAAAATAAGAAAATCCTTATGTATTAGATTGTTTTCCTAAAAATATAGTTTTTATTATAAAATTTAAGTGAATTTGCTAATATATAACTTCTCCATGATTTAAATAATTTTGCTTATTTGTTATATTTTTAATAATTTCATATATAATAAAAGAAAATTTCTATTAATAATATTATCTTTTTAGAAAATAAGATACTCCCTCCGTTTCAAATTATATGATGTTTAGATTTTAAGGTTTGTTTTGAGGTTTAAGGTTTGTTTCAAAATATAAGATGTTTTGAGATTTTAAGGTTAACTTTAATTTTATTAGAAACTGTTCACCCAATAAAATTTACAGTCTTTTTATAATTAGTTGAATGATTATAAATTCTATCTTTAAAAGTATATAAATTTATTAATTTGTGTGCATTAACCTAAAATACAATATATTAAAAAAACAGATTGAATACTTCTGATATATTAAATTGTTATCTTGCAAATATTTATGTATTATAGAAACAAAAAATTTTAAGATATAAAAAATTATAACTAATATAAATCAAGCAAAACATTTGTATGAATATACTTTTAAAATTCTACTGTGTAAAGATTGTCATTTATAATTAATTTTTAACATATAAATCATCATTTATTAAATCGTTTTAAATTAATAAAATATAAACTAATAAGTATTCGATAAATATAGTGAAAGGAACAAGCTCTCCAATAAATAGGACAACGAAACGTCGTCTTCTAGTTGGTCTATATATTAATTATTTTCTCCAGGGGATTACAGATTAGAGTTCTTGAAACCTTCTGAAGCTTCCGAATATGGTGATTAAGCATTTCTTCAAGCCTCTTCTTCCTGACTTCCACAGCCACTTGGTACATTCTCTCTTCCCCCTTTTTCTATATATGTCTATGTCTCTCAGAGCATCTCCAAAAAGACTCTCTATTTTAAAGTTTCCAAAACTCTATATTTGAAGTTTCAAGGTGTTCTTCTACAAAAGAAAAACTTCAAATTTAACTTCAAAATTATTTCTATTTTACATTTTGATCCTTATATTTGTCATAGTTAATATAAATTCATAAAACATTGATAAATAACATACACATATATATAAATTATACAACAATATTAATTAATAAAATCTTACATTAAAATATAAAATTATAAATACAAATACATGATTATTACAAATAGAATACCACATTTTGTTGTTTAATTTTAATTTTAAAATATTTTAAAATACTAAACTACAAACAACTATTTTAAAATTTATTATAATTATTTATTTAGTTTTACGTCTAAAATTTAAATTTATAAAAGGTAAAGCTTAATTTGAAATATTTATAAATTTAAAAAGTTTTATGGATTAAAACAATAAACAAAAAAATATTTATGAATTCTAATTTTTATTTGTAATTGTAAGGACCAAAATGCAATAAAAAGATGAAACTTCAAATTTAGAGTTTTGAGTATTGAAACTTCAAATATAGAGTTTCACTCTTAAAAACTTCAAATTTGAAGTTTTGAGGTTTCTTTTTGGAGAGCAAAAAACTTTATATTTGAAGTTATAGAGTTTCTTTTGGAGATGCTCTCAGAGAAGCTAACTTAGAGATGGGGTTTGGTTTTGTAATTGCATGTTGCTTTAGACGATTCCTTTAGCTTTCTTTTCCAAGTATATACAAGGAAGAAATGAGCAGACGAGTGCGAAGCTGAGATCAGACGCGTCAAAGATAACCTGGGAAGTGAAAATAGAAGATGGCCGGAGGAGACTCACTCAAGGTTGGAAAGAGTTCGCTCTTGCGCACGATCTCCGAATCGGCGACATTCTCATTTTCAGACCAGAGAAAGACATGACTTTCCACGTAACACTCTTGGGACCTAGTGGCTGTGAGATTCAGTATGAGTCGTCGTGTTCACAAGAAGAGAACAGCCTCGGTGAGTTACTGTGAATCTCTGGCTGACATTTAAGAATTGTACATATGGAAGTATAGAGAATCAGCTAGACTTATCTCTTCCTTTTCAGAGAATATTCCAAAGAAAAAGAAAGTGAAGAAGAATCCAAGAAAAGAAACGGAGTCTGCTTCACTAGATCCCTCTTGTTGTGTGGCTAAAGTAACGCCTACAAGCCTCCAAGAGGACAGACTGGTAACTTCTCCTAATTTGAGCCAAATACACTCATTATAGTGTCTGGATTTGACCAAAACCAAGTTCTGTCTATTATAATGAATTTTCAGAATCTTCCAAGGAGTTTTGTGAGGGCAAATGGTCTAGAGACAAGAAGTGGAGATATTGTTCTTATTAATGAAAAGGGCACATCATGGAAGCTAAATCTGAAAAGAAAGAGTTCATGTGGAACTATATATATCACACGAGGTTGGAGACGCTTCTGTAAGGTCACTAGACTTAGAGCTGGAAGTTTCTTCACTTTCAAACTGATCCAAAGAGGAGGGACTTTGGTTCTACGTGTGTCTTCACAGTTCCAAAACAAATTTGTGACATTAACTCTTAAGCCTTTCAATCTCACAAATTATACACTGGTTAGTGTCTATCACTCCAAGCCATTGGTGTTTTGACATTCTGTTGAATCTTGAATCATTTATTTGATTCTTTGTTGCAGTATCTTCCCTTGCACTTCACCAGGATGCATGGCATCAGTGAGGAAACTAAAATGGCTATGTTGGACAAAAACGGTGTCAAGTGGTCTACGAATCTGCGGTCTGGGAAAACTAGTGATAAAATGAGATTGGTAGGCGGTTGGCAAGAGTTCTTTGAAGCTAACTGTGTGGAGGTAGGTTAACCGATCATTTTGAAGCTGATATGGGAAGGAAACAAAAGTTGTGTCCTTAAGTTCTGGTCTAAGGTGAAGCAAGACACCAAATGAAACTGTGTCTGAGTGTAATGTTTAAGCTTTTTCTAAGTCACCACTGCAACAAGACAAATTAACTGAATCAAGTGTTTGTGTTTTCGTTATATGTGAGATTTGTAATCATTGGCTTTAACTCAAGAAGTCCAATTGCCTACTTTGAGATTTGTGAATGTTAGACTAACTTAGTTCAAAATGTTATCGGTTTAATTTTATATAATTTGAGATACTTTTAGTTGGTAAAATTAGGAAAAACTAAAGTGTTGATAAGTTCGAATTTACTTTATAGAAGAGACATACATGAATATGACAAGCAGAGAGAAATGAGGTAAGTCTTGGAGGGTGAGACTAAGATTGGGGTTTATAATCAAACCTAAAATCTTAACCAGTCCAAACCAAAAAACTGGAACCTGATCAAAACTGTTATAAAAAATTATCCGAATGGAGAGTTAAGTACTTTTGGATTCATGTACAACTTGAACCAAAACACTGGAATCTGATCAAAACTGTTATAAAAAATTATCCGAATGGAGAGTTAAGTACTTCCGGATTCATGTACAACTTGAACCGAACGAAACCAAATTTTGAACTATCATATGAAAATATTTGAAATTAGTTAAATGTATTAATCTACATATATATATATATAAAACGTAGTTTAATTAATATTTTAGAATATTTCTAAATTTTTTTATTTTATATTTCGATCTATTTTGTTATTTCAACTACCTTTTGACTAGTTTTAATCAGATTTTTTTAAATAATTTATATATTCTGAATATTTTGATTAAATTCACTAGTTTTTTTTAAGTTTGGTGATTTCAGATATTTGTTATAATTTGATCCGAACTGAATCTTGAAAAAACTAAAACAGATCCGACCCAAAAATTAGTAAACTTGAACAGAACTTATGGAAATATAAACGAAATTTGTAATAACCTAACCGACCCCGAACGAACGGGGTACCAAACGTCTAGGCCTAGGCCAGATGGAACTGTTGCTTTGGAAAGTGATTGAGATGAATTTTGTGAAGCGAAATGGCCTAAAATTAGGAGAATCTTTCACTTTAGAGTTCACTAATGAACATGACAAAGCACCTCATGTACTTAAGTTATGTTCTCGAAAGACTAATAAATGCAAATATGTTAGAAACAGAAATCTGTAAATTGAGAGACCAAGGCTGAGAGAAAGGAAGTAGGTCTACAATAAATAAGAGTATTAAAAGAACCAACCAAAAAGAAAGAAGCTCTACAATAAATGATCCTTGTCTTCAAGTTGGTTTATTACACTATTTTACAGAATTCGAAAGACTCAGAGCTTCTGAAGTTTATGAGAATGGTGAATAAACGTTTCTTCAAGCCTCTTCTTCCTGGCTTCCACAGCTACTTGGTACTTTCTCTCTTTCTCTTTTTTTTTTTTATATTTCTGTCTATGTAAGCTACTAACTGAGAGATGTGTTTGGTTTTGTATTTGCATGTTGCTTCAGACAATTCCTGTGGCTTTCTTTTCCAAGTATATACAAGGCAAAAATGAGCACCATACGGCGAAGCTAAGATCAGACGCGTCAATGATAACCTGGGAAGTGAAGATAGAAGATGGTCAGAAACTCACTGAAGGTTGGAAAGAGTTTGCTCTTGCACACGATCTTCGTATCGGTGACATTCTCATTTTCAGACAAGAGAAAGACATGGCTTTCCACGTAACACTCTTGGGACCCAGCAGCTGTGAGATTCAGTATGAGTCGTGTTCAGAAGAAGAGAACAACCTAGGTGAGTTGTGTTCTGTCTCTGTCTAACTAGTTAAGTTTAAACTGTAATATGCATGTGGAAGTAGAAAGAATCAGTTTAACTATTTGCATGTGAGATGTATTCTTTTCTTTTCGTTTCAGGGAAGATTCCAAAACAGAAGAATTCAAAAAGAGAAGCTGAATCTTCTTCACTAGATCCCTCTTGTTTTTTAGCTAACATCTGGCCTTCGTCCCTACGCTATGACACATTGGTATATACTCTACTTTTCATTTGAACAAGCGAGAAAACATATACTAAGATCTGATATATATATCAAAAAGTCATGTTGTATTGTAATGTATTTTCAGAACCTTCCAAAAAGTTTTGTGAGGGCAAATGGTCTAGAGACAAGGTGTGGAGGAGAGATTGTTCTGATGAATGAAAAGGGTAAGTCATGGACTTTAGCTTTAAAACAAAAGCTAAGTGGACCTACTTACATTAGAAGAGGGTGGAGAAGTTTCTGTAATGCCAATGGTCTTAAAACTGGAGGTTTCTACACTTTTAAACTAATCCAGAGTGGGAGAACTCCGGTTCTCCGTTTGTCCTCCACAGAGACAGAGTCAGAAGAGAGAAACTTCGGTGAGTTGTGTTCTTTCTCATATACTAATGGTGCTTGTTTTGGAACATGGAACTGTAAATAGAAAGAACCAGTTTGACTGTTACATTACCACTTGAATTGTTTTGTTTTTCAGAGAAGATTCAGAGGAAGGAAGCAGAGCCTTCTTCACAAGAGCCCTCTTGTTTTGTGGCTAATATCTCGCGTGCAAACCTATGTTATGACACACTGGTATTCTTCCACTCTTAATTTTGAATGAATAATATAATACCATGGTGTGAATTAGATAAAACTCATGTATTATTAGTTTATTATTATAAATGAATTTTCAGTATCTTCCAAAGAAATTTTCAAGGGAAAATGGTCTAGAGACAAGATGTGGGGAGATTGTTCTAATGAATGAAAAGGGTACTTCATGGAAGCTAAAGCTGAAACGAAAGAGTTCATGTGGAACTATGTACATCACACAAGGGTGGAGAAGTTTCTGTAGGATCAATGGACTTAGAGCTGGAAGTTCTATCACTTTCAAACTGATCCAAAGAGGAGGAACTCTGGTTCTACATTTGTCTCCTAAAGAGACAGAAGAAGAACAAGAATGCTCACCAAAAGCTAATGAAGTGGAGTCTCTACCCACAGAAGAAGAAAGCGACGAAGAGAGCAGCCAAGATGAGAAAAAAATCAAGAAACATAGATCGACATGGAAAGCTTCAACTTCGCAATTCCAAAACCAATTTGTGGCACTAACTCTTAGACCTTTTAATCTTAAAAAGTATTTACTGGTAAGTGTCATCACTTGAAGCCCTTTGTCGTTTTTTACTTTCTGTTCAGTCCTGAATCCTTTATTTGAATCTTTGTTGCAGTTTCTTCCAATACCTTTCACCAGGAGGCACGGCATAAATGAGGAAACTAAGATGACACTGCTGGACAAAAATGGTGTCAAGTGGTCTACGGATCTGCGGTCTGAGAGAACTAGTAGAAAAATAAGATTGGTAGGAGGTTGGCAAGAGTTTTTCAAAGCTAACTGTGTGAAGACAGGTGAATCGATCATCGTGAAACTGATATGGGAAGGAGACAAAAGTTGTGTCCTCAAGTTCTGCTCTAAGGTGAAGAAAGAGACCAAATGAAAGTGTATGTGAGTACTATGTAGTGTGTATCTGAGTACTACGTTTTAGTTTTTTAAATTGCCCAAGATGAATCATCGTTTGGCCTTCTCTGTAGTTTTGATTTGTGAATGTTATTTTAACTTCTTAGTAGAAAAACTCAGACATCTCACACAATTAAAAACACCAAAGAGAGCCACTAAAGAAACATCTTTGTGTTTTGAAGACAAGTCTAAAGCCTTCCTTTAGAAAGTAGAGAAAAAGGAAGTCTAAATAAAGACTTCTTTTCTCTCTACTTTCTTCTTGCACAATAAAGCTCTTTGAACTATGTCTTTTATCACTTTCGTTTATGTTCCGGTAAGCTCCTTAAGCATTCAATCTCTGTTATCTGAGATTGTTATCACTTATCAGTAACTATTATAGTCTGTTTAGCATCAACTTTTGGACCTAAATTCAAGTAAGAAATATAATTTGATAGTAGCTTTAACAATCACGAACGTGATTGGAAGGTAGGGTGTATTATATTTATCACCGTTGGAAGCATGCAGAGATTCAAGTTACACACGAGACTCCAATATAGTAGCTTCAGTTTAAACGCTTGAATATGAGTTGGATGGCATATAAGCAGGACCAGCTGAGAGGGAAGAAAAAGGGTGCGACTGTTCTGGGTCAAGTCCATGTCCCCTATATCTTATCAACTAAAAAGTCCAATATTTTTTATATTTACATATTTTGTATTAAAATATTCACTAGCTTACGTTGAAAAGGAACCCAAAAATACTTTAGAGTGATTTAACTAGGGCTGGGACTTATTATCCGGGATTCGGATTCGATCCGAGATCCGCTCCGGATCCGCTCCGAAAATAGGATATCCGGGATGGCCGGATCCGAATCCGGATAGTAAAATCTCGGATCCGTCCAAATCGAATCTGAATCCGGATATCTTAATTTTTAGGTCCGGATATCCGGATCCGGATCCGTATTTTTAAAATATATTAAATTTTTTATTTTCTTATCAATTATATCTGATAATATTAATATTTATACATAAAATAATTTTTCTTACATTCTATTTTAATATTTATAATATTATATGTCATTTTTTATTCATAAATTTTGCATAAATATTTAAATATGTATTATTTTTAGAATTTTTTGATATTTTTAAAACGATTTTTGAATTTTTTATAATATTTTGATTTTTTTAATTATTTTTACGGATCCGAATCCGAATCCGGATATCCGCGGATATCACAATATCTGGACGGATATCCGAAGTCCGGATATCCGGAAGAAGCGAATCCGGATCCGGATACTAAAATCACGGATCCGACGAATCCGGATACTTCAATTTACCCCGGATATCCGGATCCGCCCCACCCCTAGATTTAACTCAAAATACCAAAAGAAGTAGATATTTTAGAATTTGCCATATTTTAAGGAGAAAAATTAGTGATGGGGGAAGGAAAGAGAAGAGAGAAATATGATATAGAACTAAATAAAAGGTTTTATGTGTGTATGGAATGCAAATACTCAATATTTTATGTGTATAATATTTTCATACTAAATTTATAAAGATCAATGATAGAAAATTAAAATATATTTAAAATTTTTAGTAAAGATAAATATTAAGAATTTCATATTTTTGGGCAATTTTGTTTTGCCCAGGGCAAAAAGAATGTTGAGCCGACCTGCATATTAGAACCAATACCATAAGTCTTCTGATGCCTCAGAAGATTCACCAAAACGAAGTGATAATCCACCATTGTTAGACTCGCAATAAAGTAATGATAGCTGGTTGCAACATTTATATGAACACATACTTTGGCAAGGATTATAATAACAGACTCTGCCAACAATCTATTTCACTCTTTACATACAATCTATAGAAAAAAAGCTAATAGGATCTCTGACTGTAATGTCAAAAAGACAAAAGCTTGATGAAGTCAATCCATAGGAAAACAATGTAACTGGACTGGAATAGATTTCCTGCTTGACTGTGTTCAAATCACCAATCATTTCAAAATAAAAAGGATCAAAAGAATCCATAGCGAATCTCAAGAACCCTTTCAAAGGGATACAACTTGATGGTCAATAGAAAATCTTAGGAAACACAACAAGGACATCTGATAACCAAAGTGATAAACAACATTCTTCCGGTACAATCATATTCATTCTCGAATAAAAAGCAAAGAACTTTCCATATCATTTTTCCCAAGACACGCTCAATACTGCAAGGATCAAGATAAACAATTACGGAGAAAAATTTTGCTCTGTCACATGAGAAAACCGACAAGTTAGATACAAAACAAAATAACAAAACTGAAAGTAGTAAAAGGGGATCATCAGATAGGAGCGAAAGACTATTGCTACAGTTATGTAATCATGTAGATTATATCATCTGAACTATGCGTTATTATTCCTCACTTGACCCCTTTTCGTAATTAAAACAAAAACAATGCAGGAAGTTAATAGATAAGCCTCATTGATTAGGTTATCAACACGGATTAATTTAGACATATGCTTGTCTTAATCGATTTAATCATCGGCTCAACAACAAACAGAACAATAAAAACAACAGAACTCAGAATATGTAATGGTCGGCAAATAGGCTTTTTTACGGCCGATATTAAGACGAACGAGACCTTTTAAGATCAATCCTCATTGTCCTCTAAAAACTAAAATCAAATTCACAATTAAGAAAAAAACAAAACAAAATCTTTTGGGAAGAAATCTCAGTGAAGCCAGCGTTTTTCACATCAAAGTAATTAAAACTCAGACGGTAATTCCATATTCTTGCAATAATCATCATCGATTTGTTCCCAATCATCAGCTTTTAAATAAAATTTTGTTAAAAAAAAAATGTAATCGCCGAAATGGCTCCGTAGATCACAAGAGAATCAAGATCCACAGGTTCCTATCAGTGAAGCGAAACACAAACATCTGTTTATGTCCAATGTAGCATTGACGATCACAGCCAATTAAAAGCTATCGTCAACGTGGCATCGGACAATTTGTATACGAAGAACATACGGAAACCCGTTTCAAATCAATCACAAAGGAGGGGATACATAAACAGTGGTAAAGATAACAACCCAAAGCGCAAACAGATAAGGGACACGATCCTAGTACGGTTATCATGGAAGAAACTGAACCGAGGATAGAGAAATCAAACCGAATGAAATTCTCCTTCACACCGCCGCTGCGAGTATGACGATAATATTAGAGAAGATGTTAAAGAAAGAAGAGAAACTCGATTTATATATAGAGGGTATGATGCGGCATAACACAAACAAAACCCTAATACAGAGCTCAGTTTAGCTTAATAGATTCCGTGTCGGTTTGTTATGAACCGGTTTTCAATCGGTTCAGTCTATGCTCTGTTAAAGTTAACGAAATAATTCTATAAACTTAAGAAGTACTATTTAAACTTAAAAAACAACATTATATAAACTTTAAAATAAATTTATTCTAGTATAGTTATTCTTAAAAATAATTTAAAAAATTTGTAAAAAAATATTTAAATAAGTGAAAAATTGAAATCATGTTATTAACACAAGTTTTAAGAGATATAAATTAAGATAGAACAAAATTTAATTATTTTTATCATAGATGAGTGAAAGTAGTGAGTCATGATATTCTTTAGTTTAGGGTTTGCCAACATATGTTGTAGTATTGTATGTGTTTCTTAGGGTTAGATTTTCGAAAGCTTAAATGTTTTTTGAAAAATTTAAAATTTACCTAAGTGTGTTTATTTATGTGTATAGTAAACACTATTTAAGTATAATTTGATTTTATAACGTGGTTATTTAGTTAATTTAGTCAATTTAGTTTAGGGTTTAGGGTCTGGACGACTGAAATATCAGTCGTTTGGTAAATAATTTTACACAGATGACTTATTCCCGCCTAAATTTTTAAAAAATTATTTTCCGCTTGAATAATTTAAACCAGACAACTTACTTGTAAGTCTTCTGGCTGGAAGACTTACTTGTAAGTCATCTACAAAGTCTTCTATTTTAGTTTCCCGCTAGAAATATTTTAGTTTCCCGCTAAAATTATTAAAGTCTCCTGGACGACTTACATTTCAGTCATATGAATCGAAAATTAATTAATTTTTTTGTTTCCCAATATAAAGAAAAATTTACACATTCTCTCTCCTCCTCTCAAATGTCTGCAACAAAAATGTAATGTTCATCTTTCTAGAACTCTCTAACCTCTCTATAATCTTTTTGAACTTATAAACACCAAACTTTATATTAATTTATTGTTTTGTGTCATGTCTTTCTCATTAATTTATCTTTTTTGTAGGTTTTTCATCACATGATTCTCATATTCCACTCATTTAAAGATAGATCTATTAACTTTATATGAATTTTTCTGTTTTGTCTCATGTTTTTCTCACTAATCTATCTTTTTTTGCAGATTTTTAATCAAATGGTTCTAATCTTCATTTGGATATGTATGTTGTGAGTTCTATAAAAGTATATATATCTAATCTTTCACTCATTTTATGTGTGTTTTAAACCATTTGAATGTTTTTTGATATGCAGGTTTTTCAGATCTGGGCTTGAAATGCAGGTTTTTCAGATCTGAAAGACTTCTGGGACGACTTACGTGTAAGTCATCTGGAATTCTTGTAAGTCATCAGGAATTCCTGTAAGTCGTCTGGAAGTTGTCTGGACTGCCTGAAAGTCTTCTGACGCTGTCTTCTTTCATATCAAGTGGAGTCCAAGCTTGTCTTTGTAAAGAAATGATCTATTATAGTTTTCTAAAATCAGTTCCCAAGATGTAATATATGTGTTAACAATGTGTTTACACATTTACAAATCAATGAAATAATAGACTTCAATAGCTTTTTTCATCTTTTGGATCTCCCATATGCAATAATAGATCACAATGGCCTTCTGTTCATCTTAATAAACAAGAATGTTGGTAGCCTTGTATTGATACAACATTTTAAGAAGCATTTTAACCTTTCTTCCAACAAATCATCATTGGTGTTAAAGCATATTACATGTTTTACAAGGTTGTGTTGAAAAACTTAGTCAAATTAAGTAAAATTAAGGGAACAAAAAATATTTTGAAAATATGAGATTTACATATCATGAAGTTATTTAACACTTTTAAAAATACAAGTAATTTAAAAAATATTTTTATCACTCTATTCAACCAAGAAAACTTAGTAAAATTCACAGAAGATCAAACATTACTCGATGTGACTGGATTATCTCATAAAGCATGGATGACTTAGTAGAAGAGTAATAATTAAGTCGTCTGGAAAGTCATCTAGCTGGAAGACTTTTCAGATGACTTAATTATTAGTCATCTGAGAAGATTAACACAAATTCTTAATACATACTCATAAAGCCTGGACGACTTAATAGAAGAGTAACAATTAAGTCATCTGGAAAGTCATCCAGTTGGAAGACTTTCCAGATGACTTAATTATTAGTCATTGACGCAGACGACATATAAGTAAGTCGTCCAGACGACTTAACTGTAAGTTTTCCAGACAGGTCATTTTTGCAACTGAAATTTAAATGAGACGACTTACTTCTAAGTTGTCCAGCTTTGTATGTTAAAAAAAAAAAAAATCTTGACGACTTATAAGTAAGTCGTCTAGGAAAAACGGGCTAATTTTGCATTTGACCGAATTATGTCAGATATTTTACTTTTTTAGGACGACTTACCAGTAAGTCGTCTCCGGGAAAGTTAAAATTTCAATATTTTATTAAATCTAGACGACTTACGGATAAGTCGTCTTAGGCTAGTTTTGTAATAAAAAAATAAAACTTTAATTTTAACTTTTCCTATAAGTCTTAATTTAAAGTCATCCAGTATGATGACTTATTCGAAAGTCGTCTGAGATAAGCAAAGTTTGACCGGAAAAAAATCTGGTCAACTTGAATTATCTCAGACGACTTTAGAATAAGTCGTCTGACTGGACGACTTTAAAATAAGTCATATGACTGGACGACTTTAAATTAAGTATTCTGGAAAAAATTAAAATTAAAGTTTTATTTTTCAATTACAAAACTAACCTAACACGACTTATCCGTAAGTCGTCTAGATTAAATAAAATATTGAAATTTTAACTTTTCCGGAGACGACTTACTGGTAAGTCGTCCAGGAAAAGTCAAATATATGACACAATTCAGTCAAATGCAAAACTAGCCCATTTTTCCTAGACGACTTACTTATAAGTCGTCCAGATTTTTTTTTTTAACATACAAAGCTGGAAGACTTAGAAGTAAGTCGTCCAGCTCATCCAGAAGACTTACGAGTAACTCTTCTACGCGAACAGATGTGGAAAATTTTCAATTTCATACCTTAAACTAGGTGAGATGACTTCCTTAGCACACAAAGTCTTCTCCAACCACCCATAATATCAAATGAAAGTAACCCACCAAGAATTGTATGCTTAAATGGCTCTATCAACCATAAAAATTTTGAATCAAAAGCTTGGGTTTTTTGTATGAATATGGAGACAAAGTGAAAGAGATGTTGTTTTTAGTTCATAACAATTGAGAAAGAGAGAGTGTAAATCGATTTTAGGTGCATTAAGAGCTTTAAATTGGTTGTTCATGGTAGTTAGGGTATTGATGACAATGACAATCTTGTAAATACTTGAAGATGATGAGGTTGAGAGAGTAAAATAACAATTTTCAAAAAAAAAATGTAATAGCATTTTCGTAAATAATGTGAACAGATGGGGTGAATAAGACAAACGAGAAGTCAAAAAACAAGAAAAGTTAGTTTTGTGTTTGACTTTGAGTTTTGAGTCAAATTTGCAAAAATCCCAATATTTAAACCTAAGTTTATTTTCGTTGTTTTATATATTATTTGAATTTTTTTAGTTTATCTAAGTAATTTGAAAGAAAATTGTGAAAAAATATTAAAAAGGGTGAGATCTAATATTATGTATTGTTTGGAAATAAGATTAACTAGATCATAACCCGTCTGACTGGGCGGGTCTTTGTTTTTATAGTATATATAACATTTCAAAATTATAATTTAATGGTGTCATTATTAAGTAATAGTATATTATTTAAATATTGTATTTCATTATTGTATTGTGTAACAGGGGCGTCTTAAAATATTGTGACCCGTAAACATTTTAGTAATATTTTAAAAAGTTTTTTGACTAAATTTGGTGTAAAGTTATATACACTAAATAATTTAGTCAAATTTTTAATTTAATTTTTTAATGAAGAATTGGAAGGCTAGTATATCACTGTTAAAAACTTATAAGAATAGTCAATATAAATTATATAAATAAAATATATATTATTCGTGATTTATTCTAAATACATTTAAAACATGAATACATATATGTATAAATAATTTTTAGAAGTAGTAATCTTTAGTATAATAAATAAGCCCATTAAATTTGTATGATATCCATGTTTCCAATCAAAATTTTAAAATTTTCTTATTCATGTTTCCAAACACTTTATTTTTGTACTTCAGCTTTAATAGTATAGACTAGATCATAACCCGCCCGACTGGGCGGGTATTTGTTTCTATGGTATATATAAACATTTTAAAAATTACAATTTAATGCTTCCAATTTTACTAAGTAATAGTATACTGTTTAAACATCGTATTTCAACACTGTATTGTGTAACAGGGGCGTCGGTAAAATGTTGTGACCCGTAAACATTTTAGTAATAATTTATAAAGTTTTTTGGGTTAAATTTGGTGTAAAATTATATACACTAAATAATTTAGTTAAATTTTTGAAGTTAATTTTTTAATGAAGAATTGGAAAGCTAGTATATCACTGTTAAAAACTTATAACAATAGTCAATATAAATTATATAAATAAAATATATATTATTCTTGATTTATTTTAAATAAATTTAAAACATGAATACATATATATATAAATAATTTTCAGAAATAAAGTAATATCAATGATAGAAAACCCAAAAACAATAATAATGATATTTTGGACCGCAATAATCTTTAATTTAATAAATAAGCTCATTAAGTTTATATGTTATCCATGTTTCCAATCAAATTTTTAAAATTTTCTTATTCATGTTTCCAAACACTTCATTTTTGTACTTCAGCTTTAATAGTATAGACTAGATCATAACCCGCCCGACTGGGCGGGTCTTTTTTTTTAAAGTATATATAAATATTTTAAAAATTACAATCTTACATTCCAATCTAACAATTCCAATTTTACTAAGTAATAGTATACTGTTTAAACATTGTATTTCATCACTGAATTGTGTAACAGGACGTCGGTAAAATGTTGTGACCCGTAAATATTTTAGTAATATTTTATAAAAAAATTTTGACTAAATTTGGTGAAAAATTATATATACTAAACAATTTAGTCAAAATTTTAAGTTCATTTTTAATGAAGAATTGGAATGCTAGTATATTACTGTTAAAAACTTTTAACAATAGTCAATATAAATTATATAAATAAAATATATATTATTCTTGATTTATTCCACATACATATAAAACACGAGTACATATATGTATACATAATTTTCAGAAATAAAATAATATCAAGGATAGAAAACCCAAAAACAATAATAGTGATACTTTGGGCCGCAGTAATTTTTAGTTTAATAAGTAAGTCCATTAAATTTGTAGGCTATCCTTGTTTCCAATCATCTTAATTTTAAATACTTACTATTTATGTTTCCAAACACTTAATTTTTGTACTTCAGCTTTAATAGTATAGATTATAATGTTGTTTGGAAACATGGATAGTATAAAGAAATGAGTATATTGTTTGGAAACATATATATGGATAGTAGTATAAAAGTAAATATATTGTTTAGAAACATTGATAGTTGTATAAAGAAATGAATATTAGTGATTTAGTGTAAGTTTAACTATAAAGTAGAAAAATTATTTAATTTAAAAATTTATAAAATAAATGTTAGGTCTAACCTAATGTTTCTAAATTAATAAAATAACTTTACGAAAAACCTTTGTAAAATAACAAATCCTAGTGCGCCACAATGCATATGATCTCGAGTGATAATCAGAACAACATGAGTAAGTTTTTTTTTTAACAATAGAAAGTGTTACGAGGACCAGTGGTGATTGCGAGGATGATATATAGGGAAGTCAAAAACACGATCATGGCAAGAAGGGATAGGAAGAAATTCTTAAACCTTTTGTCAAGTTGGATTATGTAATCTCAGGCTTTTTAGCATGTTTGCTCTATCTTGTTTTTATTCTTTTTGCCAAGATAGAGTACTCTCAAGATTTAGCTTTTTGTAAAATCTGAACATCATTATTATGATATTAGCATTCTTAACAAAAAAAAAAGAGTGTTACGAGGACTTCAGATCATGCATGCAGGCCCGTCTAAGGCCATGTGCAAGTGGTGCACTTGCTCAGGATCCAAAATTTTAGTAAAAAAATTTAGTTAGAAGTTAGTAAAAACTACAAAATTTTAGAACTCTCCTCATAAATTTATGTTAATTGATTAAGGTTTTTTTGCAGATTTATGTTAATTATTTTTACAGACTTAAAATTGGCCTAGGGCCCATTAAAGCATCGAGACGGACCTGATGCATGTTTGTTCTATTACTTCAGCTCACTCGTAATTTTTGAAGTCACATCTCAGTTTTGCATGTATCACAAGTCTTCCTCTGAATCGAAGCCCTTTAATGAATATACAGAAGAAAAATAAACAAATAGCTCGACCATAAATATGCGTACATATTAAGTTACCAACTATTATTGGTAGCTTTCACCAATGGAAACCGTCTCGAAGTTCAGGAAAAAAGTCAGACACAAAATTCATTAAAAGCTCTCTGAGCTTGGTAAATGTTGTGCTTATAACAAACACTCTTTCCACCATGAAGTTGCAGTGTAGAGAGGGTAAGACACTTACGAAGAATATGGCGAATCAACATTTCTTCAAGCCTCTTCTTCCCGGCTTTCACAGCCACTTGGTACTCAATCTCTCTCTCTTTTTTTCTATCTTTATCTCTCTTTGAGAAGCTAGCTTAACAAGATGGTTCTGCTTTTGTTTTTTGCATGTTGCTTCAGAAAATTCCTGTAGCTTTCTTCTCCAAGCATGTAGAAGGAAGAAATGTGCATAAAAACACGGTGAAGCTGAGATCAGACACGTCGGAGAAAACATGGAAAGTGAAGATAGAAGACGGCCTGAGACTCACTGATGGTTGGAAAGAGTTCGCTCTCGCACATGATCTGCGAGTTGGTGACATTGTCATTTTCAGACAGGAGAAAGACGTGGCTTTCCACGTTACACTCTTTGGACCTAGTTGCTGTGAGATACAATATGGATCGTGTTTGGACGACAAGAACAAGCTTGGTGAGTTTTGTTCTGTATTGACTTTGAGACTGAAATGACTGAACTTTTATCCTTGTCTTTCGCAGTGAAGATTCAAAGCAAGAAGAACGTGAAGAATACAAAAAGAGAAGCAGAGTCTAGTACACTAGATCCATCTTGTTATGTAGCTAATGTCACCCCTTCAAGCCTGCACTATGACATGCTGGTATCTACTCCCAATTTGACCCCAAAAGCTCTCATTTATTGTGTCTGATTTTGATCAAAACCATGTTCTATTGTAATGAATTTCCAGAATATTCCAAAGAGTTTTGTAAGGGCTAATGGTCTAGAGACAAGATGTGGAGAGATTGTTCTGATAAATGAGAAGGGTAAATCATGGACTCTAATTTTGAAACGAAAGAATTGGTGTGGAACTATGTATATCACACGAGGATGGAGACGCTTCTGTAGGGTCAATGGACTTAGAACTGGAAGTTTCTTCACTTTCAAACTGAACCAAAGAGGAGGAAGTATTGTTCTACGTATGTCTCCCTCCTCCATAGAGTCTCTTTCCACAGAATCCAACAGCGTTGAAGCGAAAAGATTCAAGAAGACTAGATCTATATGGAAAGCTTCATCTTCACCATCCCAAAACCTATTTGTGACCTTAACTCTCAAACCTAACGACGTGAAAAAATCTAGACTGGTAAGCTTCATCGACATTCAGTATCTTTGTTGTACACTTCTGAGTCTTGAATCCATTTTTTTATTTCGGAATTTTTGTTGCAGTATCTTCCTGTACACTTCACCAGGAGGCATGGCATCAATGAGGAAACTAAAATGACTATGTTGGACAAAAACGGTGTCGAGTGGTCTACGAATCTGCGGTCTGAGAAGAGAAGTGACGGAATAAGATTGGTAGGAGGGTGGAAAGGGTTCTTCAAAGCCAATTGTGTGAAGATAGGTGAATCGATCATGTTAAAGCTGATTCGGGATGGAGACACGAGTTGTATCCTTAAGTTCTGCTCTAAGGTGAAGCAAGAGACCAGATGAAAGTGTAAGCTTTTTGTACGAATTAAAATGAATTAAGTCATGCCCGTTTGGTTATCTATCAGTGGACAATGATCAGAACCAATCATTCCAAAAGCATGTATCCACTCTCCTTCTAGTTTTCTAGCCCAAGAAGACCAATTACTAGAACTAGGAACCTATCCAATTCTGAACTACTGTACAAGAAATAAGCTTCTTGTCTTTTACGCCCACCAACACTTTTCCTCGTTTACCATCCACAATGGTGTTGCTCCTTTGGAGTCCTTAGAAAAAATCTTTTTTGAATTTTTGATTATTATTTTTTTTTCAGATTAAAAGAAAATAAAAAAATATCAACGAATCACGGGTTACCACGTGTAAGGATTCATCAAGAAAAAATCTTTATATAAGGATTTTTTGGACAGAATCCTTAACTTTTAATGTGGTCCACTGATTATTTAATTATTTTTTCCCTAAGGACTTCCCGTTAAAAAACCTCTTAAAAAACCCCCTACAAGAGCATCTCTCTTATAACACCGATTAGGACACCTTCATACTAGATTCTCAATAAAACATTAAACAAGAAATATACTCTCTCTGTTTTTTTTTTCTTTTTTATAATATACAGTTCTAAGAAAGAAAATTTCTAAATTATTGGACGTTTTGAATTTTTAACATAAATTTCATAATTTTATTTATATTAAATGAAATTTGTGTTCTAGAGTCTATTTAACAATTGATCAAATTGTATTCAGTTAAATAATTAACGATGTTTTTTTTTTTAAATATTAATTAACATAATACGATAACCACATCTAACAAATCCGTGGAAATATTATTTTGATGTTCTCAAAATTTTGAGTCAAACGTCTCAAACATAATATTTAAAAAATTTCGATAAAAATAGTCAAACTAAATTTTATTAAGTTTTGTAATATTCAAGCTAATTTTTATATCTGGTTTTGATATCCAAACTAATTGTTTTATTTATTTTAAAAATTGTGCTACTATGCTAATTTTAATGAAAGTATTTATGAATTAATCAGTTAAAAATTGGTTTGACTATATAACTTTAATAAAATATATAAAGATCATATATTATAAATAAAATTTAGTTAATTCCATAAATTGATTTTATTTAATACTAATATCAAATGAATTTAGATAAGAATAAAAACTCAACATTAAATATGATAAAAGAAAAATTTTGCTCAAAAAAAAAAAAAAATAAAAAAAAATAAATGTAATTAAATTGCCCTCGTGTCATTGTTGTAATGACAAGATTGAAGAGGGGCCAATCTTGTTTAACATAAAAAACAGAGTATAAAAGAAAAAAACAGAGGAGATTCTCTCTCTCGGCATCTCCGAATCGAATCTGATCTGAGAAAGAAGAAGAAGAAGCTTGGAGAGATCGATGTTAGAGGATATTAAATGCACGAAGTTGGATTGACGTGGGATCTCAATTCCTTCACGCAGCTTCTTCTCACTCTCCTCTTCCTCTCCTTCGGTCTCCTCTTCTTTCTCAAACGCACCGCCGCTAAGTACTTCGACCTCGGCGGCCACACCGACCTCCGCCGAGATTTCATGGTTCCCGACACGTCTGATGAATGCTCTGTCTGTCGGAAGCTCACCACCAAGAAGTGCTCTCGCTGCAAATCCGTTCGATACTGGTATCATCCTCTTTGATTCCAAATTAGGGTTTCTAGATTCACAATTGCTCCCAAGTTAGGGTTTTGGGATTTTATGTAGACGTAGCTGGAGATAGAATTCGAACATGGTCGTTACTAGTTGTTTTACCTTGTCTTTAAGTTATTACAGAACAATCTTGTTTTGTTATTACAGAACAAGATTGTCTAAAAGAAGCCGTCTTTGAACTTATAAGTCATCATCATACTACTTGGTTTGGTTACTACTTGTTTTACCTTGTGCTTTCCAAAGTTTTGATATTTAGTGTTTTTTTTTTGTTTTGTATGAAAGAAGCCGTCTTTGACCTTACAAGGCATACTCTAGATTATTAATGTTTTGTAATGCTTCTACAGAACATTCTTGCATTGTCTGAAAGTTTTGATATTTGCTTATTTGACCTTGCATCTGTTTTAAATTCGTTTTCCGTTATTCTCTCTGTTATTTTTTACTAGCTCTGCGGAGTGCCAAAAGTCAGACTGGAACTCGGGGCATAAACTAAAATGCAAGGTGTTTAAGAGTACTGACTCTCTCTTTGGGAATAGCTCTGCGTCGAAGTCTGCATTGTCTCCTAAGCTGAGCCAAATCAAGGCTATCATCAAGCCAGGAGACGTAATGTCTCATCTTTTCCTCATCTGATATTTGATACTCTTCTTCGTGATTATGCAAGTTTGATCGATTTCGTTTGCATTCTGTCTCTGCAGGTTCTTTTCCCATACGAAACTTTTGTTCAGTATTTCAACTGGGACAAACCTAATTTGGCTCCTTGTGGCCTCACCAATTGTGGAAACAGGTCTGGTTTCTTAGTGTAGTTTCAAAGCAAATTGTTCTCGTTGTATGCTTCAGACTGATCTTTATATGCTTTTATGTCAATCTTGTTTCAGTTGTTTCGCTAATGTGGTTCTACAATGCCTTTCCTGGACACGCCCTCTTGTTGCGTACCTACTAGAGAGAGGCCACAAGAGAGAATGTAAGTTTCAAGGGAATGTCAATGCTTCGCAACTCTTTATTAGGGTTTCTGTATGTGCTTCAATTTTGCTTATATGGTTTGTTTTGTTGACAGGTAGGCGCAATGATTGGTGCTTTCTCTGTGAGTTCGAAACTCATCTCGAAAGAGCAAACATAAGCAGGTTTCCTTTTTCACCAATGAACATTATTTCGCGGTTACCTAACATTGGTGGAAATCTTGGGTATGGGAGACAGGAAGATGCTCATGAGTTGATGAGGTCAGCAATTGTTACTTGTTGGTGTTAGCCTAAGCAGTGAAGTTTCTGTTAATCTGTCAGCTAATGCTTTTACAAACTTTCATGTGATTTCAGGTTTGTAATTGACATGATGCAATCTGTTTGCCTTGACGAGTTTGGTGGAGAAAAGGTGGTGCCTCCTCGTGCTCAAGAAACAACCCTTATTCAATACATATTTGGCGGTCTCCTTCAGTCACAGGTGATGTTTCCTAATCCCTGTAGCAGGGAAGTGTGTCAATAAGACATAGTAATGTTAGTCTTATCGAATCATCGGGTCGGGTTACTAGGTAATAAGTTTAAACCAGGTTAGCCTAGGGGCTGAATTGGATCTCTCTTATCAATCTACTCCTTATTCTTAAGAGAAGCTTGTAATGTGAAGAGACTCAAAATGAAATTATGTTTCACAGCTATAGTCTGTGCGTAATCATGTTCTCATTTGCTGTGCTTTTTTAATAAACTTTTGCAGGTCCAGTGTACTGTTTGCAGTAATGTTTCTGACCAATACGAAAACATGATGGATTTAACCGTTGAGATCCACGGGGATGCGGTATCATTAGGGCAGTGTCTCGATCAGTTCACAGCTAAAGAATGGCTTCAGGGAGATAACCTTTACAAATGTGATAGGTATTTTTCTATTCCTTGTGCAGCCTTAGTTTTTTCCTAAAACAAAGACATGGTTGATTGCTTATCTTGTGAGTGGACAATGTCTCTAAAAGTGTTAGTCTCTTTTTTCCAGATGCAATGACTACGTGAAGGCATGTAAGCGCCTTTCAATTCGTTCTGCTCCTAATATACTTACAGTTACCTTAAAAAGATTCCAGGTTTTAGCTCCATTCCTCTCACTTACTCTCTTTGCGTCTTCCTGTTCCTCTGACGTTGGTTGTTTATTAAATCCAAAACTATCGACAGGGTGGAAGGTTTGGTAAACTGAACAAAAGAATTAGTTTTCCGGAGACATTTGATCTTGGCCCTTACATGAGCTGTGGAGGAGAAGGATCAGATGTATACAAACTCTACGCTGTGATTGTCCATTTAGATATGTTGAATGCCTCATTCTTCGGCCACTACATTTGCTACGTTAAGGACTTCCGAGGAGACTGGTATAGAATAGACGATTCTGAGGTAGGAATCATCTTTTATCAACTCTTGTTGTTTTGTTTGCTTGTTCTAATCTCGTCTAAAAATACTCGCAGGTGGAAAAAGTTGAGCTAGAAGATGTCCTTTCTCAACGAGCTTACATGCTTCTCTACAGCAGGTAGAGCCTTGACTTTAGAAACTATATTGTAAACAAGAATTTTATATATCCTCTTGTATTGAGAGAATAAGCTTTAACAGATTATGGTTTCTTGATATTGGTTGGTGCAGGGTTCAGGCCAGACCATCAACTCTTAGATCCGAAGAAGTTCAGGATGAGAAGAAAACAGATACAGTGAACAAAGAATCTCGCCAAGATGGCTCTGTTGAGAGTTCCGGGGTGGGAACATGTGACACCAGTGTGTCCTCGATGTGTAACGGCATCATCTCACATTCTGGGGACCCTGAATGCAATAAAGAATCACCATCGTCATCCGTGTCACCATCCGTAACTGTCTCTGAAGTTACTGAAAGGGTTGATACGATAGATTCTGATTCAACCCCTTTTGTTGACATGGAACATGATCATCAAGAAGAAGCAGCAACAAATGGGAAAGAAGATCCAACCGTTGTAAATCCGGCTGTTGTTTCTCCTTGTTCGGACATTATTACTTCATCTCTGTCTGCTACTACAGAGTCCAAACACCGGGAGAAGGAAGATTCAGACACTGAGATGATTGATAATGCTCAATGAATCCAAAAGCATGGTGAAGATCAACAAGGGAGCTTCTAACTTAACAATATTGCTGGCAAATTTGTTTTAGATGCTGCAGACTTCTGGTGCCTGAAGGATACTTAGTCATGTGTGAGATAGAAACTTCAGGATAAGTTATTCTTTTGACTTTTATTTGTCTGTTAAAATATATTTTACCATTGAACCCAAAAACCCTTATAGCAAGAAGATTAATGGAGGAAAAACACTGATGAGTCTGATGACTTTTGTGCTTATTTTGGTTTGGAAAATACAGAAATCAAAATCAATTTGATTGTTTGACCGGTTTACTACGGTCCGGTTCGAATTAGGCTGTTAGCTTGGTTTGGAATGGAATCAGTTAAATCACTCTCCTTTTTTCTTATCTCATTTGATTCAAACAAATTAAACAAAGATGTGTTTCTCTAGTCCTAGTCCATATTTTAGCAATCTCAAGATTTAATAGGTCATCTGAATTTAGTTAAAATCAGTAAGTAAGAATATGTAAATTAGGCATGAATATTTTACCCGAGGTCCGAATCAGCTGTTAACCGCCGACTCTGGTTACGGACGCTGCCAAACGAACAGAGTCATAGTTGGTAACTTGGTATATGATCATTTTTGTTTGGAATGTGGTTTTATATCTTTGTTGTAGATTGTAACTGATAACCGATGAACCACATTAATTTTTATGTGGTTAAGTATTTTGTTTATTCATTTTTCGCATCTCTTACAACAATTTTGTTTGATCCAAATATAATTTCTACAAAAAATAATAAAAACAATCTCGAATCTGAATTAAAAAAAGTCAGAAGTATATAGTCTGTATTTATACAAACTGCTGAACCTTTTTTGAAATAAACTTCAAGCAGCAAAGTTTTGATATGTTTAACAAACTGGTTTTCTAGCTTAAAAGATATCAAAACGGGTTAATCTGCATCCACAGAGAAATCCGGTTCATCCGGTTTAGGAAGCATTGGTATCTCAACGTCCTTCAACTTATGAGCCGTCTTCCTCGTGTTCTTAGCAAACCTTGAAGCAAGAATCGTCGCAGCAAAATGTGGTTTCCCAATAGAAGTATGACGAGATGGATTACTGCTCTGTCTCTCCCCTTGTTGGCTCATAATCTCCTCAGCTACAGCCGCAACAGCTTCTTCTTCTTCATAAGAAGAGAATGACTCAGCCAAGCTAAGACTCTTAGCCACCATTCTCCTCTTATACCGTCTCCAAGCCACTTGTACAAAACAAGCAGCCCAAGTTCTCCACTGGTGAGAGTAATAACGGAATGTGTGTTGCAGCTTCTTGCTATGTAAACGTCTGAACTGGTTAGCAACAAACTTGAGATCCTCTGCTTGTAAAGCAAAGGCTTCTACTTCTTCTAAAGCTCGCACTGTTCTTGTAGATGATGGTAAGTTTACTTTTGACTTTGGTAACAATGCCCATGCAAGAAGCTCTTCTCCACAGAACTCTCCTGGTTTGAGTGTGATTGAGTTGAAGAAACCGGTTCTTCCTCCGTTAGTCGTTGAGCTATCGAGCTTTCCACGGATGATAAAGAGCATTTCCGTTACTGGATCACCTTCACGTACAATGTAGTTCCCTTGTGTGCTTAGAGATGACACTAGACGTTCACATATCGCGTCTAGTAATTGATCATCCATTTGCGCAAACAACGGTACCTGAAAAAAAAACCATTACAAGAATACATGACCACCTCTAGTTCTTGTATTTATGTATTTATTGTGTTAGCTTCGGGTTTATTATGGACTTCCAACTTAAAATCAATTGGTGATACGTCTTTAATATATTACTTAAGGTTTCATTAAATTTCTGATATGCAATACTTTATTGCTAATATATTGCGATGATCTTCCAACTCAAAAGCAATTGACAGTGAGGAGATTGACGTATATAAAATACACTTACACGACGAACAAGGTCGAGACAGAGATGGCGTTGGATGTCTCTTCGAAGATCTGCTGGTAAAGAATGAAGAATGGTTTCTTCATCAACTCCTCGAGTTGCTAACCATTTATATTGAACGAAACGTCTCACTCGTTCTCTAAGATCCTGTGGTAGTTGACGATGTCCCATCCATTCTTCTGTGTCTCTTCTCTTTAGTCTCCACTCCTCAAGCCTCACCGTTATCGATTGCAAATACGTCTAATAAATACATTAACCAAAAAAAAATATATTAATGAAATAATAGATTTAATGTTATTACTGATAACAAGATTCACAGTTTACCTGCATGTTTCCGATTAAAAGAGCAAACAAAACAAGACCAAAGATAGCCACGAGGATAGCAAACATTGTCTCAAGAACAGAGGTGCTTGTATCAAGATTCTGTCCGTAAGAACTTTTTTAAACAAAGATAAGTTAGGAAAAAAAAAAACAAAAAGAAACCTGTAAGTGACGAATAAGAGGAAAAAATATACCTTAGATTCTGTAAACCAAACCATAAGCAATACAAATACTTCTCCAAGAACGGTGAAGAAACCACGTTTTTGGTGAGAGCATCCGCGAAAATCCCGAAAGTGAATTTGATATCATTTGAAGGATCACAATTGCTAAAGACAACTGTTATGTTCTGCCAGTTATTCCGGTCTGGTCGGTGCAATGTACCACAGTCAAAGAAATCTGTAACACATTGTAGAGGCGCAAACTCTTTATGACATTCTGCTTTCCAACATGTAGCTTGCCGTTCTATCGACAATAGATACCACGCTGCTCCTAGAATCTGCACAACAAAAATGTGAATGCATAAAGATAAACATAAAACCGACCTTTGCATTTATTTATGTTGATTTTAGAAGTGATTTATCAATAAAAGACCACATTCAATTTTTAGGATAAAAAAATCACTTTATGTAGAATCTGTAGAATTCCTAAAGAGAAAAAGAATGTCAGGTTTTTAGCAATATAAATACAGGTTTTATTCATTTACAAAATCCAATAAACAAACCGTAAAACATATATTTTCCTTACTCATATTTGCTTTCTTCAAGTAAGTTTAGTTTGCAGATTTTCTCAACAGGATAACATAATAATGTATTTACTTTGAAAAGCTCAGTGTCTACTAAATTACTAGCCAATGACTAAATGTGAAGCTCTTGTGAGCTGCTTAGAGAGAGGACTTAGTGACTCACATGGCTAGCAAGCATATACTGAAGAAGATTGTAAGCAGCACCGGCCCAAGCTGTGGTTGTAACAACTCCAGTCGCTTTAATAATCTCAGCGCTTAGTGGGAAAATCAGATAAAGCCTAGGAATGTATTGAACAAGAACAATGAGGACAAGTGCATTTGTTGTATGATCTGAGTGAGAGCTTCTGATTGATGGCAAGATAAACCAACTAACAATCTGAAAAAAATCAAAAAGAATTGATTATACATATTTTTCAAACTCTCTAATAAAAAACAAGTCAAAGATTAATAATACCTGTGGAAGAGGCAAACAAGCGATGAGGTCAACGACGAAATCTGATCTCAAGTATCTTCTAGCAATCAACTTAGGATCTTTCACAAGTTCTCCACGACCAAACACTCTTGAAGTACGAGAGACATACGCTGTTCTGAATTTGATAACAATGTGCAAGACGTAGAAGACATCAGCTAGTGTTCTGAAGAAAGTAACGACGATTCCAAGATTTATATCTGTGGTCATACAAGAGGATCTTCCAGTGCGTTTGACTGAATATAAGAAGAAGAACAAAGGGTCTACGTAGAGAGCAACGAGACACCAGAAGAGGAAAACTCTGTTCCATTGAAGCACTACGTCACCGCCAGGATCTAGAATCTTGTCTCTCTCGATCTCGAAATTCTCGGGGAAGACCTTGAATCTACCGAACCTAGGGATCTTGAAGATACTCTTCTTTGAGATTCCTAACTCTGGTTTTAGAAATGGAGTTGTTGATGATTTGAACATTGGCAGTGGTAGACGCTTCTCTGTTGCTTCTAGGGTTTGCTTCTCGTCTCCATAGAATCTGTGTCAGACCAAACAAGAACTTGGGTTTAACAATGAGATCAAGAAGAAGAAAAAAATCAAATCAGAGACAAAAGTCAATTCCAAAACAATGCAATGTAGAGAGGAAACTTGCAACAAAAGGAAACAAAAAGGCAACCCTAAGAAGGAAAAAAAATATCAAAACTTTATTGGGATTGCAAATGCAAAAAGTTCACCTTTTGAGAACCCAAAAATCTAAAACCTTTTTTTTTACTTTCTAAAAAGATGTTTTGATGAAAATCAAGAACCTGACAGTATTGTCTCTTTTGAACTCCATATTTGTGAAGTTGAAAGCAGAAACTTCTTCTTCTTGTTTAGGCAATGAGAAACGAATCAGAGGATGAGATGTTAAGCTGACTTCCTCATATTCAGACAATGGCAGAGAGAGAGAAGAGGATCATTCGTTGGCTGTAACAGGTTTATTGAGTTTGACTTCACGTGAAAAAAAACAAAAAAGATGAAGAGGGAGAGAGAGAACGATAGATTAATTAAACAGCTCACGTTATGCTCTGCTTAGGAGATGTAGAACGAGTGAAAGACTACTACTACTTGTTTGTTTTGATTAATTTAAATGTTTTTAAGAGAGAGAGAGAGAACGTGCGTTCCATTAACGCATACTAAGATCAATGACCTACAGTTTCTGTTTAAGACGGTTCTCTATAATAGCAACACTCGTTTTCTGTAGAAAGATTCATGAATCACTTCAAAGAAAAACAGTAGAAAACAAAACCATTTTTATATAATATGTCTATATATATCGGTAGAGAGATGAGATCAATTCTTCTGAAGGTTTTCGCCTTTAGATCTCAATATTTTTTTTTGAGAATTTTCCTTTTTCAATAATATTTACACCAAGATTAATTAATACGATGACGCGGTTATAACATACTAATACAGATTTGATGTTATTTTATTAATTTGATTATTAAATGAAGAATCGTTTGTGCTAGGGCTGTTCAATATGGTAATACCGAACCGTACCGAACCGAAATAGAGAATATGGTTTGGATTTGATATATACCATATAAACCGAATGGATATGATTTTATAAAAACCGTAGGATTTGGATATGGTTAGGTTTATAACCGATTAAACCGAATAAACCGAACAAAACCGATTAAAGAAAAAATATATAAATATATACGTTATATAACCATTTATTTTCTTGGAATAGTTTTTTTTTAAAAAAAAATTCATTCCTTGTGAAGATATCTTAATAATTTTATTTTATTTTCTTCAATTATTATCTAAATTTGATTTGATTTTGCATGTTGTAATAAATTGTGAAATTAGATTGTACTATGTAATTTATCTGGAAGAACAAAGAGAAAATAAGAAAAACTGTACAAAACTGAATCATTGGTCGTTTTGTTTGTTGTTAATTTCACATTTTTATATTTATGAACACTTAGTAATATTTTAATAAATGATAGTTTTGACAATATGTTTTTTTTTTTAAATTCATATAATATGAAAACCAAATCAAATAATAATGTTATTTGGTATAAAACCGAATAAACCGAAAACCGGTAGTATAAATACCGAACCAAACCAAATTAAATATGGTTCCAATATGGTAGCTAATTTTTATAAACCGAATAACCGAAAACCGAAAAAACCGAACCGAAACCGGACCGAACACCAGATTGAACAGGCCTAGTTTGTGCTCACCGTTTGTGATGGACACATCAATGAATTTGGACTCTTATGATCTAAGAAAAAAAGTAACAAATTATCTCATTACAAGAAAGAGTAACAAATTATTTCATATATGGTAAGAGCGAAAGTTTACCAGAAATATATGAGTAAGAATGGAATGAGATATTGAAAAGTAAATGTCATATATATGAGACGATGTACCACAATCATCATGATTGAGAGTATCTCTAATAAGTGGCAGTTTATGATTTCGTTCCCAAATTCGTTTCTCATATATCAGCCGGCCATGTGAATAGACCGATTATTTGTAAGAAAAGCATGAAAGAGGACAAAATATTTTATTTATATATTTGGATTTCTGTTCCTTTTTTAAATGATACCGAAATTTTTCTTTAACAAACGAATGAAAACAGAGTTTGATTACTTGTATGTAGATAATGTTCTTATATGCATTGGGACAAATTTTCAGATTGTACGCTTGTATGAATTTGTGTTTATAATTTTTGAAATACCAAGTTTGTTTGTCTTCTTCAGTGAAATCTTGAAGACAAGATGCGAAACAATCTTTGTTATAAAATGTGTGGCATTGCAAGACTCAAATCATACGTGAGCCAAAGTCGTAAACATTGAAGAAGCAGACAACTTTTACTAGAAGACATGGGGAGAGCCTGGTCTAAGCTAGAGTATGTGCCATTAAAAGAAAATACTTCTTGCACCTAAACCTATAGAGATCATCAGGCTTAAAAAAAGTATTTTATAAGTCTGGTCAAAAGCCATCGTACTTTCAAATAATACATTTGTAAGAGCAGGTTCATTGAAGTTGCTTAAGACTGTTGCTTAAGAGTAATTACAATTAAAATTAAATCAAAAAGGATTTAAAGGCAAACGACGTTGCTTAATTAAGCAATTAAATTTGGACTTGATCAAGATAACAACTGAGATTCGATGTCACTTTCAAAATATTATCGTTTATTTAGTAATTTTTTTTCATGTTTTTATGTTTGTAATTTTAAATTTATATTTAATTATATTATATTTAATAAATAAGTTTTACCTATTTTTAAAAAAATTATGTTTTAATTTTTTTTAATATTTTTTAATTGTTAAGCAACTTAAATTAAGCAACTAGCAATAAACCCATAAAATTAAGTGTTTCTTAACATTAACTTTTACCTTAATTTTAATAGTTAAAAATTCATTAAGCAACTCTTACAATTTCATTAAGCAACATGCAATGAACCTGCTCTAAGGTAATAACTACCTGCCAGTGTGAACAAATGAAGTTGAAGCGGCTCAGTAACTCTTAAGTTCAGGAAAACAATAAAGGCCAGAAGAGTTTTGAAGAAGGCAGCATCGACGAAGTTTTCAAACATTCGGGGAAGTAGTAAAGATCCACAATGTGGTAGACTAGTATGAAGATGCCATAGCAGGCCAATCAAGCAGAGCAGAAAAACGCAATGAAGCAGTAGAAACCAGAAGAAACAGGTAGGGATCCACAACCGAGTAAACTATTATGAAGACCATTGCGTGTCAAACAATTAAGAAGAAGCCTCAGGGCAGAGCAGAGAAGCAGAGATACGGAATGAAGCAGTAGAAACCATAAGGAACAAGGTATCCACAAAGAAGTAAACTATTATGAAGATACCACTGCAGGTCAATCATTTAACGAAGAATCCTCAGGGCAGAGCAGAGAAGCAGAGATAAGCAACAAAACAGTAGAAACCCGAAGAAAATATTATGATCCAAAACGTAGTAAACTATTATGAAGAAGCCATTGCAGGTCAATCAATTAACGAAGCTTCATGGTAGAGTAGAGAAGCAGAGATAAGCAATGAAGCAGTAGAAACACGGAAGAAACCTCGACATAATAAAAAACACTCAGAACTTAGTCATTCAAGTCTTTTAAGAACTTTAGTAGGAATATTAAAAATACTTTTACCTAACAGTAGACAAAAGTAGCAACCATATCCAATCCATCCAACACCTTAAACATGATTCTTTTGATGAAATTCAAAGATACTAGTTTCTCTTAAGCTGTCCTCTTGACGTCGCAAGCAAACAGTCGTCTCCTCATCCATCCCTCATCATTTAGCTCCGGCTTCTGCGCACATCTTTCAGACCATTTCTGCATAAACAAATACGCAAACCTCTATCAGCAACATGAACTTAGTATTTATCAACAACGCCCAACATAAAGGCCTATGAAGAAGGATCATTATGCATATGAAGTCATCTCTTCAGTAAATAACTGTAGCCGAAGTGAGTTTACCCATTAGTATATGGCACTTCATCACGTCCTCTGTAAGGTGGAGGTGACCTACTGTAGTTGCGGCCACGAGGAGAAGGACTGCGACGCCTTGGAGGAGGAGGAGATCTTGCACGAGGGCTGTAACTCCTGAAACCAAAAGACAAGTTACTAGCTGTAATCAGTTCACTGAGCTAAACCTATTAATAAGTTGAGTGACAATAACCTGCGCCCTCCACCATAAGTTGGGCTCTTCCTGTATCTCGGAGGACTGCGACCACGAGGAGAAGGACTACGCCTCCTCCCACCACCACCACCACCACCACGAGAGCGGCATTCACGTGCAAAGTGACCAGACTCTCCACACTCATAACACTTCAAATCAGAACCACCACGGCCACGACCACCATCACCTCCTCCACGACCACCACGGCCTCCACCACCGCCACGGTTATGAGACTCCTCTACTCTCCATCCATTCTTGCCTAACATAAAAACCGAATTATAATATATAACGAATCAGCTGAACCATAACAACACAAAAGGTTCCCTCTTTGCTACCATCTAAATCACGAATGGCGTCACGGGCATCTCTTGAGTCTTCAAAATCAAGAAAAGCGTAGCCAGGTGGACGTCTTGCAACCCAAACACTGCACACACAAAACAAATGAAAGATACAGACTTTATTAAAACCCTTCAATGGAGTGTAGCTAAGGAGATGAGATCGTTACCTCTTGATGACTCCATAGACGCGAAACTCATCCTCGAGCTCACGCTCAGTGACTCGTGGATCCAAATTACCAACGTACACACGCGACATCTGTTCAAATCAACTAATCAGGTTCAAATATTACGATCCAATTCAAATTCGATTGACTATGGAGAGAGGGAGAGAGAGATCACCTGAAGAAATAAGCTGCGGTGAGAAGAGGGAGACGGCTTCTACTCGGTCGTGTGAAATTAGGGTTATCGAATTCGGGATTGGAGATGGAAGTCAGTTTTAAAGTCCTCCTCCTTCTTTACTTTGGACTTCAAATGGGCCTCCATTGTTTATAAACCAGTTAGGCCTCATTATACTTCTTTTCTCACAACAAATCTTTTTTTTTTTTTTTAAGTTGCCCATGGAATTTTTTTAAACACTTTTTTTTGTCTAAAACACTTTCGTTAAACACTTATAATGGAATTGTTGCTAGATGAATTCTTAAAAGTGATATTAGGTCAAATCTTTTTTCCTTTCAATAAGCCCTTCATAAAACTTAAAATTTTGATATTCCATTAAAATTTAAAAATTCCATTGAAATTTTCAAAAATTAAAGTAGTTAATAAAAATTCATAAAAATATGTAACAAGAGAGGAAAAAATGAAATCAAAGTGTATATATATATATATATATATATATATATATATATATATATATTGCAGAATCCTCATAATTAGTTTTTAAAATTTATCAATCTTCCAATAGCCCCTTAATAATACCAAAATTTTTGCAACATTTCATAATGCATGAATTTAATCTATTAAATTAGAATCCTATGACCATTTTATGTATAGTTTTTTATTTGAACTATTCTTTAAAAAAATTATTAAGTTACACATAATTTATTTATAAAATATTTTAATATCATTATCTTTTATTTGAAATAAAAATTAATAACTTTATACATAAAATTCTCAGAAAATCTTTTTAATTTTAATATATAATTTATTTAATTATAATATTATTTTAGATCATGTGTTATATTTTAATTTTGAACTTCAACACAGGTTAATCTAAATTATTTAGATTTTATGATATAACATATTTTTACATGTACTTTATCATAACATATGTTTAACTAATTTTAACAAAATTTTTTAAAAATCCTTTTAAATTTTAACTTTTAATTATCATTAAAATAAAATTAGCAATTAAAATTAATAAACTTTTGATTTAAAATAATACAGTTTTGATTTAAAATCAAAAATTAAAAGTCTTATAAATATTGTAGTTATATTCTAGTGATAATTACACTTTAATTTGATATTTTTAAAACTACATAGTTAAAAAGATTCAGTAGATTTTTTAAAAATACTCATTTTCATTTCAAATAAAATAAAATATTAGAATATAATCCCCTATACATTAAAAGAGAAGTCACTTTGACACGTGGCACTCTCACAACCCTTCTCAGAAGAATTCTAGTGATTCTATGGGTTGATTTTTTAGAATTTATTTTTGATTTATTTTTACCATCGACACTACTAAAAAGGAAATTCATTTAAATACTTACCTTTTGTGTTTTCTCGATTCAAAGAATATCCTTTTGCGATCCTTTCTCTGTTTAATTCATTAAATACTCATTAAATATTTTAGCTCGTCACACTTAATAAAAACATGTAGCATTATGTCTCCTGAAATATATATATATACGAATAAATTATATTTGTATTTATAAAATATAATTTTGTCTTTCAACATGCGATAATATATTTTCATAAACCTAAATTGTATGTGATTTCTTATCCTGGTAAGAAAAACACACACATACATTTTATACTAAAATATGTTAAAAACATATTGTTAGTAATAACTGTTAAAAACATATGTTAAATCACTAAAATGACTTCTTAGTAATAATTACTTATCCTTTATATAAATAAATTGTTAGAAAAACACACACATACATTTTATACTAAAATATGTTAATAAATTCACTAACATATAATATTTATTAAAATGATTAATAGATTATAATTATTTATTAATAAATTATATTTTTTTATTAAATATTTACCCACCAAAAATCCGCATTCAATTAAAAATTATTTAAATTAATCGTGGCTAAAATCTTACCTTATTACAATATTTGATTATACATTTCTTGCGCATGTAAACGTATCTATTTTAATTAATTTTTAAATCTATCAAATATAATAATTCATATTAAATGTCTTACTTTATTTAAAAACTACATTACTTGCACAATAATGAAATTAAGCCAAGANAATATTGAATATACATTCTAATATATAGTTTCTATATACAGTTTCTCATATGATTAATCGTATAGAATATATAATATTCTCAATAATTTATTAGAGAATATTATATTTATTAGCTTATCATGCAAGCTAAATCATTGAGAAACGTCCACCAATTTACTATATATAAGACATTCACAGTAGGAGAAACGAAGCCACTAAAATTTTTATTCTGAACTTTTTATGTTGATATTGTTTTGTTACTTTATATCATTAAGCTTTTATATATACATATTTCATCAGAGCTGACTTTTCTTTTGGTTTATATGCAGATGCCCTATTATAATGATTTCACCACGATGCATGTAAATTTTTTTATCTTTCTATATGATTTGATTAATCGTATATCTATTTGAATTCTAATTCTTACTTTTTTAAATATGTTCATAGGTATTGTATTTCTATTTAATGATTGTTTGTTAGAGCTTAGAAGGAGAAGAATGTTTTCATATGTATTTTTCTATTGGTTTTTTAATTTACAATTTTAGTTTATATGCGCAGACCAACGATTATGACGTTTCCTCTTGTGAATCCATATGTACTTAAATCTTTCTTCACATTCATGTTATTCAGAGACATGAACATTACAAATGATCATATCATCCAAAACACGTAAACTACAATGTAAGTTTCATGCTTTGTTACTTTCTCTATGATTTTTCAAATAATTATTTGATTATACACTAAAGAAAAAAAATCTTTAATCAATATTTTATTATAAAAGTTAGTATAACTTTTTATACATTTTATCAACTTTGTACTCAAATATTATTTTATACAATTTATCATATTATAAAATGTATATCCTATAAATTCATATATGTAAACTATATAGTTCTTTTTTGTCATCTTTCTTTGTCATCATAAACTATATAGTTCTATGTCAATTATAATATAACTTTATACAATTTATCACATAATAAATTATGTATATAATTCAGAGTTAGAATATGATATGTGTAACATTTTGTATATATTTCTAATACTAATGTTAGAATAAAATCGGTTATATACAAATTTCTATATTAAACATAAGTGATAAAACATAATTATTATATATTTCTATAGATTTACAATATATCAAAATCAAAACTATTTATTATTCTTTAATTTTATAACCATATTATAGTATTAGGAAATATATACCTTGTTGGTAGGCTTTTAATTAGTTAGTTCGTTTATTAATAATTTGCCTTATTTTATTAGCAGTTACTTGCACAAGTTGATACGATGATTACTTTATTGTGCCATCAGTTACTTGTCTTAAATGGTATGTTAATTATTGCAAATTTATGACAGTCAATTTTTTAATATCTTTCTTTGATTGCTTCATGTTTATTAAAAGGATGCAAATATTACAAGAACCATAAGACTTTATATATCTCAAGAAATGTCTTTACAAGAATTTTTATAACAAATATTTCAGGAGACTTAATGATAAAATATGATTATTAATTCATAATTATTCTTTAAATTTGATATATTCTGATTTTTTATTATATATAATTCTAAAAGAAATAATCTTTTTAGGATTTTTTTTAAATATACATTTAATTGAAAATTTTAAAAATTAAATTTTCGTGAAATATATGTCTATTAAGTAAATTTCTTGTTCTTTTATGATGTCATTTATTGGTTACTATATACATGTGATATTGTATTAAATGTGTATGTTCTTTATTTCTTAATTAGTTAATTCGGAAATATGATGATTACCTTATTTTGCTATCAATTACTTGCACAAATTTATATGATAATGGTGATTTGAGTTAGAAAAGCCCAAAAATACTATCCATTTAGAAAACCACAAATATAATGGTGATTTGAGATTTAGAAAAGCCAAAACTATTATCTTTATTATATTTATATATATATAAATATATGGATCTTAAAAATGTAATTTACTATATATATACATTTGTTTGTTCTTTCTATTAACAGATAAATAACATAAATGAAATACCGTTTGTAGTTGACTACAAACCATTTTCAGTCTGTTTCAATAGCGATATGCAAATTTAATATTATTTTCGACTCGATAAAATTTAGAAATCTATTAAATTATTTTATATTGTACAATTGCTAAAAAATTGACAATTTTTTGCAGGTTTCTATGTGATTATTTTAATTCATAATTGTTCTTCTTATTTTATATTACTTATGAATTATATTTAAATTTTTATCANACTCGATAAAATTTAGAAATCTATTAAATTATTTTATATTGTACAATTGCTAAAAAATTGACAATTTTTTGCAGGTTTCTATGTGATTATTTTAATTCATAATTGTTCTTCTTATTTTATATTACTTATGAATTATATTTAAATTTTTATCACATTTTCTATGGGATTGTGATATCTATGAGATTTTTATCACATTTTTTAATGTCACTGTCTCCTGTATATTTTCTTACATTTGTTTTTTTAATAGTTAACTTTTATTAAAAACATACTAATGATGTTAATTTTTTTTTACTTTAGTTAACTTTCATTTGTTTTATTCTTATATATACTTTTTGTGACTTTTTTATTTTTTGTTTCAGTTTAATATTGAATTTAGTTCACATACTTTATATGTATATGTGTATATACCTTGTTGGTAGGCTTTTAATTAGTTAGCTCGTTTAATAACTTGCCTTATTTTATTATCAGTTACTTGCACAAGTTGATACGATGATTACCTTATTGTGCCATCAGTTACTTCTCTTAAATGATATGTTAATTATTGCAAATTTATGACAGTCAATTTTTTAATATCTTTCTTTGATTGCTTCATGTTTATTAAAAGGATGCAAATATTACAAGAACCATAAGACTTTATATATCTCAAGAAATGTCTTTACAAGAATTTTTATAACAAATATTTCAGGAGACTTAATGATAAAATATGATTATTAATTCGTAATTATTCTTTAAATTTGATATATTCTTATTTTTTATTATATATAATTCTAAAAGAAATAATCTTTTTAGGATGTATTTTTTTAAATATACATTTAATTGAAAATTTTAATATATCAAAATAACATCTTTCTACTTTTATAAATTTCGTATGACTTTGTTATCATATATTTTTAAAGTTTATTACACCGCAAAAAATAATTATCATTTAAAATTAATTTGCGTTATATTTTGCATCTTCAACATTAACAATTTTATAACTTATCATTTATATTTATCTTCCTTGCTCAATTTTTCCTTATGTTGTATAAACTCCTAAAAATAATTAGTTTACAATTATATTAATACGTAAAAAATATTTTGGTATACAAATAAACAATTATGTATGTAAAAATACAAAATAACGAAGAATACAACAAAAGGTTTTATTATTATTCACTCATGTTTTTATTTATGTCTCTTTTCTTTTTTTTCTTATTAAAAATAAACATGCCAATTTTATTATACTTAAAGCTATATGAATTATATGAATAGAATATTAATCTTGTATTAATATAATGTTTTGATTTTTTGTAGTTTTATATTATAATAAAAATTTTATTTATTCATATTTTAAAATGACATACCATATAATTTTCTGTTTTAAATATAAAAATACTTAAATAATTTTTGAAAGTGATAACTCAACTATACTATCGACATTTATCTCTGGAAAATGATAGATTTTTTTTAAAAAATTACATTTGATTGTTTTGCATTCATTGAACATATTTTAAGAATACATATATATAGTGAGGGGGTATTAAAAATATTATTAGTTTTCTGTAATGTATGATTTTTTATCCACTAATAATAGAAAAAACTTTGAAATCGTTTATATACTTATTTCTATAATATAATATGTATTTATATGTATATTCTAAATTTTTATAATGGAATATGTGATATTTAATTGTTTCTATAAACAAATTCTATTAATCCTATGTATTTAAGATGGTTAATTGTTTTTTTGGTAATATATATTAGATTAGGTAATTCTAAGATTAGTTTCCTTTTAAAAACTTTAATTAAATAAATAAAAATTCAAATGCCAACAACCAATCAAATTAAGAGAATTAATTATACATTGCACATATGAATGACACATAAGCAAAATTCATTAAAGTGACTTCTCTTTTAATATATAGGAGGATTTTTCTTTTAAAAAATTAAGCGACAAAGAGCCTAATTAAACAGATCCAAAAACAAACCGAACTGAATATAAATTGAACTGGACATAAACAACACCGAACCAGACTAAATAAGGTTTATTTCAGTTGAAAAAATATATTAAAACCGAATTAAACAAACCAAACCGAAAAAGTAACGATTTTCCCACCCCTATTACCTCTTAGAGATTTGCGCAAATCTTGTCTCAGCATTGAAACTCTCACTTTTTCTACTAACTCCCACATTTGAACTCAATAGATACTTCTGTCTCAGCATTATATTATATTGTTATACCCGCACAAGGTGCGGGCCGGTCACCTAGTAAAATATTAAATTATAAAGTTATTTTAATTTTGGACTTCAAACATGGGTTCATCTAATTATTTAGATTTCATGATATAACATATCTATTTATACATGTAATTTATCATAAATATGTTTGATCAATTATATCGAAATCCACCCATACCAATTCATATCAAATTAGTCACTAATCTCTAGACCAACCCATAATGCATTTCGAAAATAAAATAACATCTACGTAATAACAAGTCACTTATATACTAACATCAATATAAATTATATATAGGGTGACTGTGGTCGAGTGGTAAGAGGCGGGACTGAGACACCAACATGTTTAAGGTTCGACCCATCTGCTATCTGAAACTAAGTCACAATTATTCTGATCACCTAACACGGATATGAGTCTATACTTTAGAACCCATTTAAATGTCCGAAGATAAAGTATATCCGTGAGCTACACCTTTTTTTAAAGAGTAGTCTAGCATTTCCATAAACCTAGGATATCCTCAGATTAATCTAGAAAAAAATATATATATATACTTGATTGTAAGAAACATATTTAACTTAATCAACTAATAATATAATATTTAAAGGAAACTGGACGTATGTTATTCCCCTGCATCCTCATAGGCATAGGTATATTTTGTGACTGTGATCTTAAATACAATTTGATAAGTATTATATATTTAAATAATAAATACATTTATTTGAAAATATATGCTACGTTTACATAATCTTAATTAAACATATATTGTACACATATCTATATTAGTTTTTGAATCTAAATATATAAATAATATTTTGAGATCCTATATTTTATTCAAAATATAAAATGTTGTTAGAAAAATATAAGAGTAATAAAATATATGAATTTTAAAAAATAAACTGTGCAAACTATATAGTGATGAAGGTAGGTTAAAAATCATTGTAACAAAAAAATTAAAATTTCACCCCAGTTTTAGTTACATTATATATAATTAATATTTTTATAATAAAATAATTACATTATTGTTAGTTTATGCAATAAATTGAAAACAATATACGCACGTCCATACGGGTTTGAATCTAGTTAGAGCATGTGCAATGGAGAATCCTTAGGGGAGTCCTTAGGAAAAAAATAAAAATGAGTATTTCAGATTATATAAGGATATTTCAGATTTTTTCTTTTAAAAAAAATAAACTGACCACTCACAGACCACCACGTGTGCAGTGGAGCCCATAAACTGACCACTCACAGACCGCCACGTGTGCATAGAACCCAGTAGTTATAAAATTAATATTTTTCTAAAGACTCTCCCTAAAAATTCTCCATTGCACATGGTCTTATAATTATGTAAGAGCAACAACTGGTGGCACACATAAAGAGTATGAACGTTATGCATGTTACGGTTGAAGATGTTACATCGTTTTCCCATCACCTTCTCTACACAAATTAGTTGAACACTAAAATCATACTTATTGGATGACCAAGAAATCATACTTCTTAGTTCTTACCTAAATTAATGTTGTTTTAGATTTTTCACACAAATTAAAAATTAGTTAATACTTTATCCTTTTTACAACTAAAATTATATCATATTTATTGTTTTTCTTAACTTCTATAAGAGTAAAAGTGATAGATTACTAAAATATTGCATTAAAATCATAAACCGATATTAAAATTATTAACAAAATTTTATCCTACAATGACACTTATAATTAATATGAAATAAAGAATGTGTCTTTGAAGCCATAAACCATGCTTTTGAAATCCTAAATAATAAAGGGAATTATGCTAATATAGAACAGAAAAACGGGTTTCATGTCCCTTTAGTATAAAATATTTTTTGTCCATTTTTTTTTACCATTTTCATTTATAAAAATTAACGAAATAAATAGTTATATGACTCGAAAATATTTAAAAATACAAAGAAGTGATGAAATGCTTATATACACAAACTGATATATATATATATATATATATATATATATATATATATATATATATATATATATATATTTAACTTGGTAAATTAAAAATTTTAATTACGTTCTACAAAGAGAAGAATTCATATTTTACGAAAAAATCTCATAGTAGAACTCATATTCCACATTAAATAGTAAACTCTACATTTTTTAGAACCTATATTTGACGTTTATATAGAACTCTACATCTTCTAGAATTTATATTCTACGTTTATATAGAATTCTACAAAATAACTGAATGTGGGTTCTACGTTTTAAACTACTTCTACAAATCTCAGAATACGTAATCTACACATAACTCAAACGTCTACTAATAGTATAATTTGCTTATAGTGACACGTTAGTATTTCTACTATCTGTAGAAGGTACCTTCTACGGATAAGATAAAACAAATTCGAAAATTTTGAAAATTATTTAGGAAAATGTTCTACAAATATTTGTTAATAATTGCACTCTCCCGAAATGTGGGAACCAATTTTTTTACGTCAAAAAATGCCTTCTGTGTCGACTCCAAAAGCCCAGCTTCTTCATCTAACCTAGTCTCCATTGTTTTTCTTTTGATTTTCACAAATTTTCTTGTATGATGCATATCTATACCACTTGTGGTGTATGGGAATTAAGTCCTACAATGGGATGGGTGTTTTCGGCTGATGAAAAAGGCTCGATGTAAATATCATGGATAAAGATATGACATAAGGACAACCAACCCTGCTGAATCCATCAACTTTGCTTTGAGTTCACCAAGAGAATATCCAATCATTCCTTTGTTGGCAGTATCCATCAACTCTAATTACAAGTCTGTTTTCAGCTTCTCTGTTATGCATTGCTATCAGTTTCATAGGATTTTTGGTTCTAAAATCTTTGAAGATTTGTTTTCAGTGTCACTCGGATACATTACAATGATGTTTTCGATTTTCTTTACAATGATGTTTTCAGTTTCGTAAATAGTAAGAGCAGAACAAAACAAAACAGAAAGAACCATAAAATTGACATATTCATTGTAAAAACAAAACTCTAAAAACCACAAAAGCATGTTAAGAGATTGTAAGAACATAACACAAAGAAACAGTAGATTGATTTCATCTACAAAGAAACCTGGCAACAGTCCATCCCTAGCCATTGCCATGAAGATTTGTGGCTGATAAAGAAAACCCCAAAACAGTGTCAAAAACCATGACCCACACGTAGACTAGCATATAGCTAGAAATATCGGTAACAAAAAAAAATTAAAATTTTCTGACATTAGAATCATATCTAGTCCATACCCTTCTCCAAGACAAATGTAAGCATAATGATAAGTACTCCCAGCAGATGGACATCGAGAAGCAAGCTCAGCATAGAAACAAGCGGAGAGAGCAGCTGCTACACCAGCGATGAAGAAGGATACAGCAAGAGCACGTCCAGTGTGTTGTCTAGCTACTATCCCCACAAGAATATACACTCCTGCTCCAATTGTTGTTCCAACTCCTTCAAAAAGTCAATAAAGGAAGTAAATGATCAATTTAATATACAAAAGCACAATCAAACGTTTGGATCTCTGTCTCATACAAATAGAAACAAAGTCAACGGCTGTTAGTTTCTTGGCAAGCTGATGACGATGATCTCCATCGTGTTTTTTTTAATATGAGGAGAATCAACTTGTTTCCTTCTCACAACACTGTTCAAACTACCCCATGAACACTTCCTTGAACCACCCCATGAACACTTCCTTGACACAATCTCCTTCCAATCTCCTTGATCTCCTTGTGTTCTTATCGGGAGATCGAGAGAGAGAGAGAGAGAGAGAGAGAGAGGCAAAAAGGGAAATCGCCAAATTAGGGTTACATGAAACATAAAGGGATTTTGTTCCCTTTCCCTTGTTTTTAATTATTTTTATTATTTTTGTTTTTAATTGATTTATTTATTTTCATTAATATAAGTTATGTTTAATTAAATTAATCTAGGGTTAGTTTTGGGATTATAGAAAAATTATACTATTCAGACATATTAATGTTGGTTTATACTAAGGGGACATGAGGCCTGTTTTTTTGTTCTATATTAGCATAATTTCCCAATAATAAATAAGTAACTGAACTGAAACAAAGAATATACATACAACTACTTTGTGCATTACAGTTTTTTGTTCGGTTATGTTAATTCGGTTTTGATTTCTCAATTTCAAAGATATAGGATCTGTTCGGTTATTTGTGAAATCTTGTATCATTTTGGTTCACTTATTTTGGTTATTGGTTCAGATAATAAAACTGGAAGCTGGCTAATATACAAATAAAATTCAGATCCAATTCAATTCCATTTCGATTCTGGTCTTCAGATAATTTTGGTTATCAAAATTTTTGGAGAAAATATTGAGTAGTTTAAATTTTTGGATAATATCGGATAGTATGAAATGTTTTGAATAAAATACCATTCTGATAATTTTATTTTTGGATAATGTGGTTTATAATTGTTAGGATATTTGGTTACTAAGACAAATGAATATAATTAATATTTTAGATACATAAATTTTATTTTAAAAATCATGTACTCATTTGGTTTTCGCTTTGATTCCAATTTAGTTTTTATTTTTCGGTTCAGACATATAGGTAATGTGCAGTTATGAAGTTCGGTTTGATTTTGATTCCATTTTTTTATTCTGTATGTTATTTGGTTCTTGGTAAACTTTCCCATGGCTATTGAAGAGCATCTAGATGGAACAATTAAAATGTGATTTGTAAAATAAAGACTGGTTGGATAACAAGGATAGTGTCCACGCTGTATGATCTTTTTGAATAGTCCTATGGTGTGTTCATATAAATCATTTCTCCAAATGCAATTGACAAAAGTGCAACAATTTGGCATTGGATCACATATTAATGGATGAGATGAGGCACTATTATGGTGTGTACAAAACAATATTTGTTATTAGTCTTTTGTGGTTAGAGGAATGATTATATTTTTTTGTTTTCTTCAAATTGGTTGATTTCAATGTCTCATTTGCGGGTGGTTGGTATACCGCACATAATTTAGCTCGGTGTAGTTTTCCATTGTAAATAGCTTCGCCATATTTCTGGTTCAGTTACTTTAGCTTCTCCGGTCTCGACGGTGTTTGCAGTCGACAAGGCTTCCTCTTCTATGGTGTGCGGCAGACTTGTCGGCGCTTACGTACTTTTTTCTCCTCGACGACGGTTTTTAGGATTTCAAATCTTGTTGTCATGTATTTTGATCGATTGTTATGTCTTTTCTTTATTTTCGCATCTATTTACATCTGTAAATTTTCGCAGACACAGTTGCAACAGCTGCTTTTAAACGAATTTGATCATTAACTATGATGTGAAAACATAAAGCTTGACGTGAAAATTTATTAAATATCATAAACAAAATAACTAATAATATCCAATCACCCACAAAAGGATGACTATATTGTATTTGTTTTACTATTGAACTAGATTTGGATTCGTGCAATCACGCGGGTATTTTTTCAAATTAAATTGAGGAAATTTTAAATTATGTCGGTAGCGTATTTCGGTCTTACATAGTGAAACAAACAAATTAATATCATAGATAAGTAATTTGTAATTTAATAATTCTATACAAAGCATAAAATTTTCTAGTATTTTTGTCCGTAGAATATATTCATTTTTCTAATATATGATGTTTTAGAGAATTATTTTCATTTCAAATAAGATGACATTTTAATTTTTAATGCAAATTTATTCATTTTTTCTTTTTATATTACTTTTTATATTCTCCCGTTAACATTTTTATTTGTTGAATTATGATTAATTGAATAATTAATGATGTTTTCGTAAGATAAAATATAAAATTAATATTTTTCTTTAATTTGTCTGAACAAATCAAATTTTAAAGCAAGAAAAGTGAATATAGTGTAGTTTAGTTGATTATACATATTAGTGCGTCTATATTTGTAAATACATTTGTTTCACAGAAAATATGTTATATTTTTCTATTATATAGATTACAATTTATTTCTATGTCAAATTATTTTTCAATTTAGATTTAACAGTTGAACAACATTCTAGAAAATGGTAATAAATATATATTATTAAATATATTTAATTTAATTATATGCTTTTAAACATATTCTATTATACATTTTATTAATTTTTAAATAATGTTAATAATATTAAAGAACAATCCATAAGTAGAGAAATCATAGCCTAGAAATAGAGTTTTGTATATAACATTTTTTGATTAATCAATAAATTTCATAAAAAAAAAAAAAATTTAAAGAACAATCACATATTGTGATACTTTTTGACATCATCAAGACAAATAACATTAATCATATATTATGGTTGCATAACATAATAGTAAAAATAATACACACGATCATATGTATATAATCATATATTATGATTGTATAACATATGATTTTTTTTGCTTAATGACGTACCTACAAAATAGTTAATGACCTATAAAATAGTTATATATGTTGTTAATAATTATTAGATTAATAGATTAATTCTCTTTTATAAACTAGTTAATATATCTAACTATATTTAATTTACTGATTTTAATTACATATTTTTATTTTAGCATAGTAAACAAATTTGAGATTCTCCTAAAAGATAGTATATTATTAGTTTGTTAAGATATTAATAAGAAATATTTGTGATTAGATTTACTGTAAAACCTCTATAAATTAATAATGTTGGGACTACACTAAAATTTTATTTTTTTATTAATTTAGAGATATATTAATTTATAGATATACTAATTGAACCAAAAACTCAATTTGAGACTATAAAATTATATTAATTTATATTAATTTATAGAGATATTTAGTGTATATTAATTTATCGAGTATTAATTTATAGAGGTTCTACTGTATTATGAAAACTAAATGATATGATAATTTAATGTGATGATTTTCTAAGAGATGATCCAAAATGAAATATCAGACATAAAAGAAATCATGACTTCTATTTTAATAAAATACTAGATTTTGACTCGCGTTTTAAAAGCGCGGATATATTTTTACCATTTTGATAAAATTTAATTGAATTAATTATTCAAACACAAAATTTAAAATTTGTTTTATTAATATTTAAAAATATTCTATTATAATGTTTGATTTCACATAATGTTTTCATATCCGATCAAGATCCATAGTTGAACCGGTACATCTGGAAAACTTTTGTATAATCCAGTTAAGAGTTAACTAAAAATTTACTAATTAAAAAGTTGAGCCAACCATGTATATATCTTAAACCCGCTATTTATCTATAATATGATATCCGTTGATACGCTAAAAACTCCATAAAAAAACTGATAATATATTTTAAAAAATTTGTTAAATAACTCATATTTTAATATTAAAGAAAATTGATTTTTTGTAATTTCTATAATAAAAACTTTCTTATCATTTGAAAAAAAAATGAAACAATGGTAATAAAAAAACACAATTTATTCATATAATAATATTAGTTAATTTTCGTTATTAATAACCTATGATAAGTTTACCTTTTTACTTATTTTATATTTAAAATTAATTTTTAAAACAAATTCAATTGACCTATCATTATTATGGATAAAAGGACACAGTAAATAATAATTTATAAATTTTGATCACTAAATAATATGATGCACAGAAATTTGATATTAAAACTAAATAGAAAATCATAATTTTCATAAAATAAAAATTATTATTAATCAAAAAATAGGAAATATTATTAGTTACCACAAATATAGAAAATATTTAGTTGTTTAATTAATTAAGATTTTAAAAATAAATAGTGATATTATTTTATAAATATGATAATAATCTAAAGGTAGGATCTAAAATTTTAATAATAGGATCTTCTTTTAATAATATAGATAGATAGATGCGCACTTTTCATGAAGACCCAAATACTACAAGGTTTATTGATTGGAATTATTGAATACTAGTTTTTAGTGTATTATTGAAATGTCTCCGAGAATCCACTTGAAGCTTTGTATGACGACGACAATTATTCCTTTCTCTTTCTTTTTCTCTATTCAGATGGAGACAGTTCAACTAAAGAATATAAAAAACGGCACTCAATCATGACTTATTTATGATCTATTTTTGTTATATTTCTTTCTGATAGTACAAATTCAGAGATAAACACATGAGTTATAACTCACAACAGAACCTAAGTGTTGAAAAGACTATTTTGTAACAAATCAGTTTAACAAAGTATATTTTAGTTTAATGTTTTTCTAAATGTGTCATAAAAAGTTTCTTGTTAAAAATAAATATATACATTCAAAATCTTTTTAAAAAGTTATTATAACAAGCTGTCAACACTAAATCTAACTAATTGTAAATTTTGGACAATAATAATTAGTTCTAAAACTAATAAGATACATATAAGGTTTGGGAATGTACGAGTGATTAGAGTTGATCCTCAGCCGACTCTAAACTAAGTCTACTGAAACATTCAATATAGATTTTCAAAAAAGTTTTAAAAAATTACATAGACAAAATTTTCGAAAAAAGTAATTCGAACCCCAAAATTTATAAAAAGAAAATATAATTCATTTTTTATAAATCGTTTAGAACCTCTAATTCTCAAAGTCGTCTCCACGAATGGTTCATACGAATGTTCAATATTCGTTTGTGAGTGGATAAGGGATCTGTCACTAATCTAATAAACAACTAGATAAGGGATTTGTCTTTTCCAACAAAACGAATTGTGAGCACTAAGAAAAGAACGAAGTGGCTCTATAAATAGTCAAAAACACTTCAAAATCACTATTTCAGAAAAAAACTGTTATTGTTATCCTTTTTATCTTTTTAAAGATCGTGAAATTGAAATATTGAATATTAAACAAATGTTCAAAAAAAAAACAACTGTAGATTATGAATTCTAGTTAGGAGAAAATAACACAAACATTTTTGTGTTTACGGGTTAGAGTACAAAGTTGCACACTTATTTTTCTTTTGACATTAAAGCTCCGTTTATTAATCACTCGTTGGGATATAATTACTTTAAAATGCTAAATTGTTTACAAAAAGTGTAATTGTCATTTTATTAAGGTAATTGAGAAAAAAAATTATTACAAATTCTTTTAGAACCGAATAGAAAATCATTAAACTTTTTCATTTGGAAATAAAAATCCAACTAGCTCCGTGAAAAAGCTGGTCAAGCCAATTGGTTCTCTCAGCTTATTTGGTAGCTCGGAACAATCCGCCTCAGAAACATATGTGCGACCAAATCTCAAGCGCACACTTGTAAAGTTTCTTCTGTGTTTTTCTGAAACTTACAAGTCACATGCTCTGCATTTTTTTTGAAACTCACAAGTCACATGCAACCTCACAATTCCAAACAATATCCCCTATTCATTATTTGTGAAATGATTTGATTTTGCCACATGTCCTCTCTAGAATCAATTTCACAAAAAAAAATAGTAACATGTCGATTAGAATTAATGACATGACATATGATTAAATATGACATGGATAATTGCATTTAATGTTAATATATATTTTTGGAAAAACTTTATAAAATATGATAACAACTTATATATTACATTTAATGTCGATTTTTTTGGAACTATTTTAAAAATATGGTAATAACTAATAAATCATCATTAAAATAAATATATACCAATATGGCATTTAAAATTTTGCAAATATCATTTAATTTATATTTTAAAACTATACAATTTTATTACAAAAATTTCAAAAAGTATACATTTTTTGAAAATTATTAAAAATTAATCGTAAAATTATTAATTTCTTATATATTTAAAATTTTAATAAATATTGTCTAATTTTAATTTTTGATAATTATAAAATTTTCTACAAAATTATTTAATATATTTAATTAAAATAAATAGATAAAAATTATCTAAGATTATAATTTTAAATATATACATGCATATTCTTAAATATAATTTAAAATAATCAAAAAAATTTATATTACTTTTTATGTTTGATTAAACAAAAATTTGTATTAAAATAGTGATAAGAAAAAGAACTCATAAATTATCATTAAGATAATAAATAATCTAATAGTAGAAATATAAATATAATAATATTACAAATATTGAAATATCTTTAAGTGTATTTTTATAATTATATATATTTTTATTAATATTTTTTTTCAAAATTTTATGCAGTTTTTTTAAAAATTAAAATTTTCTAATCCCAATACTATTAGCTTTATTTATAACATCTATAAATTTTAGAAATATTATTTAGTTTTATATTTTTATAATTATATATCTAACCAAATTTTGTCTTAATAGTATAGAATCTAATTTAATATAATTTAACCAAAAGATAAAAGATACATATATATTATTAAATATAAATTTAAGAAATTTTTTTTGAGATAGATCTAAAAAAAAATTTAATCACAAATATAGACGTTAAAATAAAAATGACCAAAATATACACTTATATCATTTGGGTTAACTAATCGTAAACTTTTTTGTTTAAAGTTGAGGAGTGGGGTTTTGGAATAGGATTACAAATTCTTTTTAAAAAAAAATTGAAATTTTCAAAATAAAAATGTTGTTTTGGTCATTTTAGATTTAAGATCTATTTTTATGAAAAAACCTAAAAAATTTCTATTTGAGAGAATTTTCCTATATTTAAATAACGCTGTTTATTTTCTCTTAATTTTTACATATAGTTAATGTAAAATTAATAATGTAATATAATAATAAATTTAAAAATTAATTAAATTTTAATTTTAAATATAAATTTATTTTTAAAACTTTTATTTCTGCACATGGTGCATGAAACCACCTAGTATATATATATATATAAGAGATTAATATACAGTATTTGGACAACCAACTTGATTTGCGGGAAAGCATATATAAATTTTCTGTAAACTAATATCGAACAAAATATCAAAGATCTATACTATTATTTAAGAAGTAAATTTGCTTAGTTGTCTTGTTATCCATAATTTTAGGTAATTTTTTTTTATTTATCATATTTTTAATATTTATATATATTTTATTTATAAATAAAACGAAATTATATGAATATATCATATTTTTAGAAAATAAGATAATTCTTGTGAATTATGTTGTTATCTAGAAATAATATTTTAAGAATTATCTTATTGTCTAGAAATATATTTTTATATATAAAACTTAAAAAGATAATTCTTATGTATTATGTTGTTATGTTGAAAATATATTTTCTATTATAAAACATAAAATTAAGATATAAAAATTATATTATTAATAATTAAATTTATATTTTAGAAAATAAGTTAATTCTTATGTATTATTATCTTGGAAAATATATTTTTCTATTATAAATTTTAAAATTAACATGTAAAAAATCTTTATTATTATTTAAGAAGTGAATTTGATGTTTGTTGATTTGTCATATTTTCCATGATTTTAAGTAATTTTGATAATTTATCATAATTTCTATAATTTTATATATAATTTATTATCTATTTAAAAAAAAATTATATTAATAGTATCAGCTTCTTAGAAAATAAGATATTTCTTATGTATTAAGTTGTTGTCTTGAAAATATATTTTTGTATTATAAATTTAAAATTAAGATATTACAAATTGTAGTTATTCTTATGTAGTATGTTGTTATCTTGAAAATATACTTTTATATTATATAATTTAAAAGTAAAATAGAAAATTATCTATTCTTATGTAGTATGTTGCTGATTCATTAAGTTCTCCATGATTTTAGGTAATTTTAATTATATGTCATAATTTTTATGATCTTATATAATTAAAAAAAATCTCTTATTATATTTTTAGAAAATAAATAACTTATGCATTATATTGTTATCTTTAAAATATGTGTTCTATTATAAAATTAAAATTAAGATATAAAAATTAAAATTAAATATAAATTAAGTAAAAAATTGTATAAATAATATAATTAAATATAAATCAAGCAAAATAATTATAGAAATATATTCTTTTAAATATTTCTGAAGTTTGAGTTTTGTCATTAATAATTATTGATGTTTGATTTTTACTTTTTGAAAACATAAATATTAACTTATTATGCTGGTTTTTAAATTAATGAAACATCAACTAATCTTATATATTAAAAGAGAAGTCATGACTTCAATTCATGTGTGATATTTTAAAATGGACCATCTAATAGAATTTATGACATTACATTATTCAATCATTAATAACATTCATTAGATTCATTAATAACATTTATTAGGCTTACTAGAAATTTTTATTGGGCTAACAAAATTAGATGACCCATTGGATTTATAGATATTATAATAAAATACATGTTTAAATTAAACTTATATAATTTAATATTGTAATAGTATAAATTAATTTTTATATATTTTTATGTTAACTTTAAAAATTATATAGTTTATTTTTAAAAATAACAAAATCATCATTTTCTAACAATAATTAATCTACATTATATAATTAATCATCATTTTCGATATATACACCTTATATAATATATACTAATTTAGAAGTAAAAAAATGTTTATATAAAAATAAATGAAACCAAATATCCGCGCGGTTGCGCGGGTTGAGATCTAGTAAATATTTATAAGAGAATTATGCCCGCAAGTGCGGGTAAAGCACCTAGTTTGCATTTATATTGGGAGATATACTGGGATAACCGGCACTTAAACTACGGTTAAACATACCCAAAAACAGAAACTGGTATGCGATGTTCAGTTTCCTGTTCACCAATTGTTTATGTGAATATGTGATTATATCACTGATTTGGATACCTAAATCTTTTAGGTAGTTTTATTTTTGTTTGAGAAAAAACAAGAATTGAGGTTAAACATAAATTTGATTACTTGTTGCTGACTGTGTTTAATTAACTACTAATCTTATTAGCTAAAGATTAATAATTTAATACCACGGACTATGGCAATTTTCATCCATCTCCACTAGTAGCCATCTCGAAATAGTAACTATCGTGAACGTGATACTCGCTTCATTAGTTTGGCCAGTTACAACATCGAATATCCCAAAGAAACCAAGCCTTACGACAGCTTTTAAGTTTATGTACTTGGACGATTTTGTTTTACTAAGACATTTTAGTTTTTTTCTTCTTCTTTTTGTTTGTTTGTTTCCGTCATCATGCATAACGTGATTTTATTATATGATTATTTGACATGTTCAACGAAGAAGGTAGAAAGGAAAGTGACACAACCGAAGGGCAATGTCGTGATATTATAATATCAGTTTTGTCCACTTGTCACACACAATGTGCTCTTATAATGCATCAATACCAACCATACGCTTATCCTTAATCTTCAATCAACCATCTTTCTTTCTTTCTTTGTTTCTCTCATAACATTCCTCATGGAATATTCCGGCGACCGATTCGACGTGATTATCGTCGGAGCAGGAGTTATGGGAAGCTCCGCAGCATACCAGCTTGCAAAAAAAGGCCACAAAACACTCCTCCTAGAGCAATTCGACTTCCTCCACCACCGTGGCTCTTCCCACGGCGAGTCACGTACCATACGCGCCACTTACCCGGAGGATTACTACTACACCATGGTCTCCGAGTCAGCTCATTTATGGGCTCAGGCCCAGTCCGAGATCGGCTACAAAGTCCACTTCCCAACTCAACAGTTCGACATGGGCCCTAAGGACCAAAAGAGCCTCCTCTCTGTCGTCGCCACTTGTCGTAAACACGGCTTAGCTCACAGGGTTATGGACTCAAAGACCGTGTCCGAATATTTCTCCGGGAGGATCAACATCCCGGAGAACTGGATCGGAGTCTCGACTGATCTTGGTGGAGTTCTCAAACCGACCAAAGCCGTCTCTATGTTCCAGACGCTCGCGTTACGTCACGGCGCCGTTTTGAGAGACAACACCAAAGTGGGAAACATAAAGAAAGACGGTGAAAACGAGGGAGGGGTAATAGTCAGCACGGTGAAAGGAGAGAAGTTCCGCGGTAAAAAATGCATTGTAACTGCAGGTGCATGGATAGGTAAGCTGGTGAAAACGGTGGCTGGAATCAACTTTCCCGTGGAACCGCTCGAGACCACAGTGTGCTACTGGAGAATCAAACAAGGCCATGAGGATAAGTTCACGATAGACTCTGAGTTTCCTACTTTCGCGTCCTACGGAGCTCCATACGTGTATGGAACTCCGTCTTTGGAGTATCCGGGACTGATCAAAGTGGCCGTGCACGGGGGTTACATGTGCGATCCAGATAAGAGGCCATGGGGAACAGGAGTGAAGCTAGAGGAGCTTAAAGAGTGGATTAAGGAGAGATTTGGAGGGATGGTTGATACGGAAGGACCTGTAGCGACTCAGCTTTGTATGTATTCAATGACGCCAGATGAAGACTTTGTCATTGATTTTCTTGGTGGAGAGTTAGGGAAAGATGTGGTGGTGGGCGGCGGGTTTTCGGGTCATGGGTTTAAGATGGCGCCTGCTGTGGGGAGGATATTGGCTGAGCTGGCGACGGAGGGAGAAGCCGGAGGAGGAGTTGAGATGAAGCAGTTTAGTCTCCGGAGGTTTGAAGAGAATCCTAAAGGGAATGCTAAAGAGTATCCTGACCAGGTTATGCTTCGTAGTGGCCTCTAATATGTCAATTGTTGAATAATAATTAAAAGGGAAAAAAAACTTGTTGAAGAAAATAAAAGCTCTTTCTTGCTTTTGAAGAGTATAAAACTTGTTTCAAGTCCTTTTCAACTGCCACTAACATAAAGCACAAATGCACAATTAAAATTTGAATCAACTACAAATGGTGATACTCTGATTAAAAAAAAAAATCCAAACCATCACTGCGCCATCACGCTGAGATTAGACAGTAACTTAGACACCATTATCAAAGATATCTAAACATTAGAGCAACATTAGTGGCAGTAGCGGCCCTGGCAGGAAGCCGCTCCAGCTTCCGGCCTTTAATCAATATATAAATGTTCGGCCGAGTTTTACTAGTCTTTCTCTGAAGTATAATGGTTACGGTCATGATATTTTAGTTAGATGTCACGTGTTAGACACCTCCAGTGCAGAATTCTTTTTAAATTTCTGTACACAAGATATATATTAGCGGCCCTTTTTTCTGCTTCTAGCCTATATATTTATAGGGCCGGCACTGATTAGTGGTTAAAATGGTTAAGAGAATATGTGATCATTATAATAATTAAGTCCTTGTCCGTGCTATGTGCGGATAGTATTGTATATAATTTTCCCTTTAAGGAATCAACAAAATTATTTGATATATAATATAGTATTGTATATAATTATGTGCGGATAGTATTGTATATAATATGATATTATTTGATAATTTTATTCTAAGGAATCAACAAAATTTCAGCTTGTAAAGTAGGTAAATATCTAATTATCCTTTAATTAATGTCTTATTAATGTTTTACTCTTGTCCTAAGCTAAATTTACAACACATCTTTTATTTAGTTCAATATTTCAACAAATATTCGGAAGCAAATTAGAGTAGGGATTTTTTAATATATCAAGAGAAAGTGAGAAATAAATTATATATATATATATATATTGATCCAAGAGGTTTTTTGTTTTGTTTGGAGAAGCATAAAAATAAAATAAAATCATATGAAAGAATGTCGGAAGTGTGTAACTTTAAAAATAACATTTAGTATGAGACTAACTTGAGAAATCTATAAAGATTTAGGTCTTCATTGGCAAAACATTGGTATAATGCTATTTATTATTCAATCAATAATAATTAGGAAAATATTCATAATATAATTTAGAACCTGAAAATAGCTTTAAAATTTTCTTTGCTCAATGCTTCATATAAAGCTTTTGCTATAATATTTATATTTAAAATATATAAAAAATTAAAATAATATAATATAATTTATCTATTTTATTTAATAATAGAAAATTATATTTGTATGCAATAATTAAATACATATTTTATAAACGGAAATAAAGATAAAAGTAAATACTTAATTTTAATTTTCTAAAACAATAATATTCACATTTTAAATCAAATTAAATATGATTTATTGTTGTCAATAAAAATATATAAGTTAATATATATTATAAATATAAATATATTTTTATTATTTAGAAATAAACAAAGTATGTGTCGTTTACTAATTTTATATATTAAAATATTGATATAAAAATAACATATCTAAAATATTAACAATTTTTTTAATAAGAATATAATTTATATTAATAATTATTCTGTATATTGTGTAGGAAAACACCTAATATATTAAATTGAACCCGCGCGGAATAACCGCCCTTTTGCTATAAAAGGTCAAGTTTTTTTTTTTTGAACACCAAAAGGTCAAGTATTAATAAAACAAACTTTCTGTTCTAATCAATCGTATGAGTTTATATTCACAACCAACATGCTCACATTTAATTATACGTTTCCATTTTTTCAACTAAAACACTAGCGTGTAATACTTTTTTCCTTCATCAACAAATCATAAAACTTATATCCCCTTATTATTAAAATAGAAGCAAAATAAAAGAATAACCTTTGAAAGGTAACATATTTACAAACATGTCATTTGCTAATGTGTCAACATGAGAGCTCTCCTCAAAGTACATTTTAATACACCCTTAGTAATCTAGAGTAATTACTGAAATTGCAATCGTTACGTTTAAGTATATTATAATGTTATTAACGTATACTAATAAAATCGTGTCTTTACCTTATTACAAGTGGTCCCAACCACACTCAGTGGCAGATCTAGAAGTTATTTTGATCCGGGGCATACATACTATTTATCAACAATATTAATAGGGGCATTTTTCAAAAATTTCTACAAATACACTGAAATTTTGAAAACCATGGTGGGCAACTGCCCCACCCTTGGTCTATGTACCTCCGCCACTGACCACACTTGATCACATAATTCATTGTTCCCCTATATAACCTGCAAAATAAATTTGTTTTTCATCAGCACTTTATATATATATATATATATATATATATATATAAGTTATCATTATAAATCGTAATTTTTATATTAAGATAACTATGTACAAATGCAAGACCACTGATAGCAAGATCTTTTAAAAAAAAAATCAACAGAGTACCTAAAAGATGTTATCTATTTCATAGTGTATGATCGAGTTGAAATACTTATGAATACTAGAAAGATGTTAACAAATGAAAGACCACTATTAAAATTTAGTTCTTTGACATTGTCAACATAATTTATTTATGATATGTCAGTTATACATGATACTGTCATTTCTTAAAAATATTTGTTAGGCGAGATATAAAAATTTAATACAGATTTTTTTCTTCTTTATATTGGAATTAAAATAACTGGTTATGTATACTTAATAAACTTTATATGGAATATAGAATTAGAATAAGTTGAAATTTCGTGACTTGCTTAGTATAATATCAATTTATTGCTGACACAACAATGAGAAACTTCCTATAAGTGTGTTGATATATATTGTGATATTACTGTATTACTAAAAACAAAAGTTCTCAAACATATATTTTGCAAGTTGATTATGCAATGTGGTTAAATATTGTCATTAATATAATAGGGGAAGATCTTAATTGAGTTAATCACGCAGTGTGACTTGCAAGATGTTAACAAGTTTGATAAGCAACTTAATTGAGTTAATCTATTGATATATTCGGTTTCCTAATAATATGAGTTTCTAAAGATCTATCTTGATTTTTAATAGAAAAACTTGCTGAGCAATGCAAACAGTTACCTAAATTTTTTTTCCATTACATTTACTGTATAGTGAATATATGGCGGTGATTATTGACGGAAAATATTTTAATTGACCAGAGAAATTTTAATAAAGGTAAGTCATTATGGTAATTCTGCGCATCCCCTATATATTATTTGAGAATCATTTAAAAAGTGTAACCTTAAGTTTGTAAGAATTAATAATAACCCCAATCCTATGTGGCATAGCTCTTTGGCTTCTATTTCAAATTCCAAGGATTCTAGAGCATGTGATATAATGTATAGTTTAAAAATTATACTCTCTAGCAATATAATATTTTGTAGGCTATAGTTGGTCGCATATATCAAATATTTATTATTTCGCATGCTTTCCTTAAATAACCTACGGAATTACCTAATATGATTAAAATATATATGACAGTTAATGATTTTAAACAATAAAGATTTGATAACAATCTTCATACATTTTTCTCATTTTTTAATTAATTTATTATTAAAATAAATTACACAATTAAATTAATCATATAATAAAAATCTAGATTTTTTTGTGTATGTTGTATTTCGAATTTTTCAAAATGAGTATAAATTACTAAAACAGTTAAAAGTCTCACATAAAATCTTAGGATCAAGGTTTTAATTTTTTTTTCTATATTAAAATATAATGATTATAAGACCATACAAAGAAATAATTTTAGTTTATATATATTTCATATCGTTTTAATTAAACTATATATCGTATGAAAATACATACTTATATTTTGATATTTGCCTTGAACATATATTGAAAAGTTAATATTTTAATTTTGAAATATGTCATTGTTTTTTTAAAATGATTATAAATTATTGAAACTACTAAATATCTCACATTAAAAAAAATTCGTTGGTGTAAAGTTTTGTTACACAAATATGCAAATAATCATAAAATCATATGAGTAAAATTCTCATTTAATAAATATCCATATTAAAAGTGTTCTATATTACTATGTTTATATCATTTAAATTTAATTATATATCATATATAATATATAAGATTGATTATTTTGATTTATTTACCCTAATTGCGAATAAACAAAGTGATAGTTAAATTTATATGCATACGTCAATTTATTACATAATAGTAATTGATTTCTTAGTTATTTAATATATATATATATATATTTATTATTTTATTATTTTATAATATGCATAAAATATAAAATAAATAACAAATATAAAATACTTATTGTGCATAAAGTGCAGATCTTAACCTAGGTATGTATCTCTTTAATTATTTTAAATCTTAACTATTTTCTAAATCTCAGGTCAAAACAAACAAACGAAATGAGAATAAACTTCAAAATAAATATTTATATCGAGTAATAACCAAAATATAAAAAACACAACAAGAGAAAGAAAAAAAGATAAATAGGATTGACACGTGAATGTAAGCTTCTCATAACCATAATTAATTTTTAAATTGTTAAATCATGATAAAAACTGAGCTAATTTTTAATTTGTTAATTTTTTTTTATTTTTTAAATCATTATGGTTATGTTAAATCATGACCATAATTAATTTTAAATTGTTTATTTGTATTTGAAAAACTTATAATATTGTTTTTATAAATAATTTAAAATTTAACTTATTTTTTCATAAAATTAAAAAAATAAGTTGTAAAAAATAAAGTTTTATAATATTATTATAAAAATAAATAAATTATATTAAATTAGTTTTGAAACTTTATATATTTTAAATGCAAGTGTTTTACCAACTGTTTTTTACAAAAACATTAAGAAACTTGCTAATACCCTACCAATCAAGCCCAATGATACTCCGTTTATTTTCCGTCACTCGAACACTGAAAAGTGAAAAGATATATGAAATCAAGTCCATTAAATTCTAAGATTTGATCTACAGTTCTAATTACAATTGTTTCTGATCCTACGTATAAATAATTATATAAAAATTCCAAAATTCTAAAATTTCAAATACAGATAAAAACAATCATATATAAATTTTAAATTTGTCAATACTAAAATTTTATATTTTAATTACATATATTCAACCTGCGCAAGGCGCAGGTCTTATCCTAGTTACGCAAGTTGTTTTAGGATTACATTTGTAATTTTGATTATCACATTAATCGTCAGATATGCACATTCCTTAAATATATATTACATCTTAAGAAACGTATGGCGTGGTTCTACTATATAAACATCAAGGTATGCAGTGCTAATCTCGCATTCTAATTTTTTTTTGTCACTGACCTCGCATTCTAATCATAAACTAAAATTTAGGCTTTCTTTTGCGAAAATGACTGATTTTGATTTTGTTGGTGATTTGAAGCCTTACAAATCTATGTGGAAAATCAGGGTTAAAGTAATTTGATTGTGGAAACAGTACTTTGGTGCTGTTGGAGACTATTGTGAAGGTGTTGGTCAATTCAAAAGTGAGTTTGTACACCTTAATCTATATGTATATATTTTATTTATATGTCCACACCTCTTATTATCATGACTGTTAATACGTTATTTATTTGTTATTATATTCCTTCTAATTTTATTTGTCATATAATCTAATGAAGTCTAATTCTTTTGTCAGTAATTTCCACATATCGAGCAGATATCTATGGAGCTTTGGTTGGAGTAGGAGATATTAAAGAATTTGAATGAGATTTTACTGACTCCAGCTGTAGTTTGAAGAACCACAAAATTACAGGTTCGAACCAATTATTTGTGTAGCTTATGAAGCAATTGCTCAAGATTTACATGATTTCTAAAATTGATTTGGGAAGTAGGTAGTTTTCAGTTTAATGTCATACAGATAATAATAGATGATATTCACTATTTTGTGGTAATTTTTTTTAATTTGTTTCATGATAAGGTGGATTCAAGCACATTATTAACATTCAAGGGTTTTCCGGAATTTTTTTTGAGCCTGGTAATGTTCCAGTAAGCTAGACTTTAAACTGTATAATACAATTTTTAACTGAATTGTGTAATTAAATTTTTTTTTACGTTTGCTGATGCATTTAATAATTTTCTATATAGGATTCAAAACAAAACGTACTGAAAACAAGTATCATGTGATTTGGTTCTAATATGAGTTTTTTGGTAGCTTACTTATCTTTGTTGCTTTCATAGTTTATATTTATCATGTTGTTTTGTTTTATATTAATCGCATACAATATAAATATACAATGTTGTGTTTTATGCTTATGTTTATAAACCAGCTAAAATTATTATGATAAGTTCCAAACAGTAACACACAAAAAATTTGATGCTAACCTTATATAAAGTTTGAGATGCTTTGTTGACCGGGGAGTGTTGAGAGGCAAATGGTTTGTTCACCAATACTCTTCTTTAAAGATCTGTCTCCCTGCATAAAGAAGAAGTTATTAACATACTTCTTTCATAGACAAAATAAGAAGTAGGAAGTGTTTGTTTTTTTTTCATCTTCTTGTGTTTAACCTGAATATATTAATAGTTTGGTCTTCACTCCTTTGTGTATTGAGAATATATTGAAACGGTGTTGATATGTCCACTCTTACACTCTGTTTCGCTTGAATATCTAAGACAAGAAAAGTCCATGATCAAGGTATGGGGTACCTATAGTGATTGAATATCTAAGATTTTTTTTCAAAAAAAAATATAAGTGATTGAAGATACCCGAAAGAGAGGACAATTCAAAGTGAAGTAAACACTCATTTAAAATCAGAGAAATGAATATCAGTAAGAAAACATGAGAAAACAGATATGGGTTTGTGTTGACCCTCATGTTGGAACTCTAATTCCCCTTTCTTTTGTCTTATACATTTACAAAACCTCCTTGACGAACCCCACCTTCGCCGATTTATCTGAAAAAACAATCTTTTTCAGATCGATTGTCACAAATTAAGGAGAATAAAGAATAGTAGAGTTTTAAAGTTTACCTAAGGCATCGTAGAGGTGTTCATATGTTCTCCAATTCTTCTTACACTCCATCTCGCTTGATGATTTAACAAAAATGGTCCATGATTGAGATAATTTTTAGCTATTCAAGACAGTTCAAACAGAGGAGAACTCAAAACAGAAAACGTTGCAATTCGTGTAGAATCAGAGAAACCAAAATCAGAAAGGAAAGGAGGAAACTGACATGTGTTATGTAAACTAAAACTTCATCAATTGTAAGTGTCAAAACCATCGGTTGGTTCCCTAATCCCCTTTTTATTTTCTTCTTCTTTTATGTTATTTTTCTTCTTTTATGTTATCTTTTTTCTTTTATCTCGATGAATGTTTAATATTTTTCTAACATTTTCGATAAGAAAAAGAAAAACTGTTTAGACAATGGACACAATTACAAGCTGTATCTATTCGATTAGACCGTCAATATACCCAACCGAATTATTTGATAAACCAATTTTAAGAAGTTTGAGAGGGTAATGGAGGTAAAATGATCAAAACCCATTATGGTTTTATACAAATTTTGTCCACTCTCACATATTCAATAAAAGATGCATACTATATTTTTGTAATTTATAGTGCATGTTTTTATTGTCAAATTTGTAATTCTTATATTATTTTAAAATTATAAACTATATACATAAAAAATTATATTATTTAATAAAATAATATTTATCTCACCCCGTGCAAAGCACGGGTCTTAACCTAGTATCTATACTATTAAAGCAGATGACTGTTTTGGTTTCTGCCCCTGAACTTTCTAGGAAATTACAAAACATTCCATTTCACTTCTTTTTTAAACGAAATCGTGGGCTGAAAATAACAAATAACTTCAAACAGCAAAGCCCAAACGAAATGGGCTTCGAACATCAATACTTAATTCATATTTACAATTCTGTTTTTAAAACAAAATGGCTTCAAACCCTATTTAGTAACCCTATTGATATTTACAATTCTATTTAGTAACCATATACCCTAAACTTTAATCAAACNCATCATCCTTCCCAGTATCATTGCATGATCCTGCCAAATACATAAGAACAACACCTTTACACATGAACCAAACAATATCAAATATCTATATTTATTTTCAAAATCATATATTTTTGGGATATTTATTCAAAACATATTACATTTACACATGAACCAAACAATATCAATAACCAAATTCGGTTTTCAACCTCATAAATTGTCGGGATATTTATTCTTAACTTATCATTGAATATTCTCTGTAATTGAATATTCTTTTTAATTGTTACCAGCAATAAATTATGAAAATATATATGCGTAGAAATAAAAGTATAGAAACAGAAACCAAAAGATTTGCTGACTAATTAATTATATTTTCCAAATTTGCCAAATACTAATCCTAAAATTTATTCTTAACATATCATTGAATATTCTCTGTAATTGAATATTCTTTTTAATTGTTACCAACAATAAATTATGAAAAAATATATGTGTAGAAATAAAAGTATAGAAACAGAAACCAAAAGATTTGCTAACTAATTAATTATATTTTCCAAATTTGCCAAATACTAATCCTAAAATATATTCTATACACAAAATAATCTATTCTGTTCAAGTTTATTTATGGATTTCCCAAATACTAATCCTAATCAATATTCGATACTAAAGATAATATCCCCAAACTTTCTCCCAAAGTTTCTACTAAAACCTAACCACGTCGCTTAAATCTGCTTTATATATAAATAGACAGCACCCTATTCATGTTCCAACCCACACATTCGAACATAGGTCTACTGTAATTTACAAACCTACAGAAGCCAATTTTCTGATCCAGGAGAAACGCAAGAAATGGTCTCAATTTCCATTCAAAACCATTCAGCAAATTAAACGAACAGATAAGGTTTGGTTCTCTTTGCTATTTGTTATTTGTAATACACAATATTAATACAATTTTCGTTTTTGTAGAGTGGATATTCCAGAGTTATTTGTACTGTTTATGCAATTAGTACCAATTTTCCATGGTATTATTGTGCTTGTGTGGTATGCAACCATGAGGTTACGAAAATGACTATTTCATTTAATGATCTGGACGTACCAGACTGGTGGTGTGAGGGTTGCAGTTGTATTGTTACCAAAGTTACACCAAGGTAATTAGGTTATTCCAAAATCTGATCGTACTATATACTTATTTATTACTTATTGTATATTGTGTAATGCTAAAACAATGTTAGTGATTATTGTTTTCAGGTACAAGTTGAAATTGCTTGTGCAAGATCTAACAGGTGAGTCAAACTTAATGCTTCTAGACGCAGCCGCAAATACTATTATCAATGCCTCTGCAACAAAACTCTTAAATGGTTCTTATAATAAGGTTATCAACTACTTAATACTGTTTTTATAAGAACATTTTATATCATCTGAGATTCTTACTACATTCAATCTTACTATATTTAACAGATCGAAAATCCTGAATTACCAAGTGAGATTGTGGAGATCGTAGGAAAGACTTACGGCTTTGGGATATGCGGAGATGATGAAAACAATGTTTGTGGAGCAGAAACGTTTGAAGCCTTGAAAGTTTGGAATCTTGATAACATTCTAAGGAAGAGAATCAAGTCATTGCACCAGTTATCTACGAAGAAACAATGCAGTGTCAAAGGAATTGAAAAAAAATGTCTAATTATGAAGCCAAAGACAAGAAGAGCGGCTAATTCTATCCCGAAGACAAGATCATCATCAGTTTCTTTTTTATGTTTTACTTATGCTATGGTTTTACGAATTGAATAATGATGTTTATGCTTTCTTTCTACTTTGGTTTTTTGTGGCTTTTATGAACGCATCAATAAAGTTTTCGATCGAACTACCAATACTAAAATCAAACTCCGGTTTCTACCAATAAAGCTGAAATCTGGTCAATTGTAACGAACATAGTATAATATATATCAGGAGATGACTCAAACAACTATCAATATTGAAGATTATTGTCGGCAGAATTTGTGTCTTTTGACTTTATCAGAATCCGATTTTTTTTAAAATTAATATTGACGGGTCAATTTTTTTAGTCAATATATTTTTGGGCCCGTTTATAGTATCTCGCAGGCCCAACTATTTTTGCACCAAATCGATAGCATTGCCATATATTTGAACCAATTTTAATATATACTAAACCAATGTACCTAAAAACCCTAATAACTCGACGTGAAGAATTATTTAAGCCGCTTTAACAGAAAGTTCTTCTTTACAAAAACTTTTCACAGAGACAAAACCGGGAAATATGGCCAACGAAGTTCCTTTGAATTCATTGCAATACCAATGTCCAACTCAGGAAAATGTATAATAATTTTATTATTGTTTGGCCCGCAGACTTTAATTACATCTTCAAAATATTATTGTGTTTGAAAATATGTTTCAGGGATCAACAGTCAAACATTTTGTCTATCTTGATGATCAAGATAAATCCAAATTTTTGGTATGGATGGAAAATAACAAATTACGTGTTGATGTAGAAGATTTTGGGAATTCAGATCGCAGTGCCAAAGAAAATTTTGTTTGGAATCCAATTTCTAAAACGTGGGAATCAGAATTTGAGATTGTTCAGATCACACGGACAACTATATGTGGCTGTCTCCACTCTCCAGAGTGACTTCTAAGAAAGGTTTGAAGATTTTAATTGTTGACAGCGAAGGCAAGCCTCAACGCAAAACAAAGAACGTGGTCTTTAGAGAGGTTTTCGATACTCTATGATTTGAAGTTTTTATTAAGTTATTTAGAACTATAAAATCTAGATTTTTGGTTATTTATTTTGACTCGCGTATTGGTTCTATATTACTAAGTTTATCTTAAATTGTTTTCGAACTTTTGGAAAAGTTCGATACTTAAAAGGATTCTAAATTTTTGATTCATGTTAAGGAAAACACAGAATTGATGAGGCTCGAAAGCCTCAGTACCATGCAATGACTGTTTCTAACAAAATAACACATTAAATGCCAGAAAGTTAGATGCCAGCTTCATCTCTATAAATCTTTAACATACACTGCACTCAACTGTAGGAAAGAGCTACATTGCAATCAAGATTCATCAAACAAACTTCCGGATTATTTTCCTAACTACCAGTTTAAGTTCGAACCCTAATTACTAGGATGTGAAGAAAGCAGAAAATGCACTTACTGTGGTTTGTATTCCTTTGCCGTAATATCGAATATCCCATGTCCTTCAAATGATTAAAGCTCCTTCTCTATTAAAGGAAGTGCTCGACCTACACATGAAGCATGTCTATACTATTAAGTAAACTCATTATTGTATAAGACTTCCATGTTTCTCTTGTATAAGCCAAAAAATAAGCTAAAGTCGGAAACTTATCTGTTTATTGCTCTATCTCTGATAATAGTGTCTCATTATATCACCTGGAAACAAAACGCAGTTATATGAACAGCCTTTTATGCTACTGGAAAAGGAAATTCTGAGAAGATTGTTAGGAAATCATTCCAATCTAACCTGAATAAGAAATCTAGAAAAAGCAACGTGTATATTTAGAATTTTGTCTCATGTCCTCATCAAGAATGTAGATATGTCTCAAAAACCTTGACTTCTCAATCTGCCTCAAGTCCATCATCATATTGTTGTGTATCAGAGTATGAAGATAAAGAAAACAGATTAGATATAATTTTTTGTATTCTACAAACCTATACTATTAAAACAGATTTATTATTCAATTATAATAGATTTAATTGGAAATAGCCGTGTATATTTAGACCAGAAAACAAACCGTTTAATTCTNAACCTTGACTTCTCAATCTGCCTCAAGTCCATCATCATATTGTTGTGTATCAGAGTATGAAGATAAAGAAAACAGATTAGATATAATTTTTTGTATTCTACAAACCTATACTATTAAAACAGATTTATTATTCAATTATAATAGATTTAATTGGAAATAGCCGTGTATATTTAGACCAGAAAACAAACCGTTTAATTCTTTCTCATAATTTCTTTCGGACAAACGATTTTAAATTAAATGATATTGTACAAAACATATTATTAAAAAGTACATCGATTATCCTAAACAAACCTTTACATGGAGGTTATGTTTATGTCTTTCCTTGGTCGATCAAGCTCTGGATGTTTTTCCAGATCGATTTCACCGAATTTCACATGCAAAACAAATCAAAATAAAATATATGTTGATGGTAAGTTCTTTAAATTAATCATATTTAACCGAATTTCACATGAGATTACCTATACCATTTCGTTGTATAGATCGGAAAGGCTCATCTCTCAGTCTTCGATTTATCCTTCTCAATTCAGATCTTGAATTAGACGAGATCTGTAAAAGAATGAAATACAAAACTTAGAAAGAAAGATCGAACTTTAAAGGTAATTGATTTAGAACTACTAAGTGTATATTATCAAAAAGAAAAGTGGTGTATTATATGTAAGAAGAGATCGGAGAAGACAACCTTCTGTCGGTGGATCTAGATCGACATATCGCCTTTCTGGTTCCACAGAGAGAGACGTTTTTTTTTTTCAAAGCGAATACTTGTTGGTAATAAAAAATCAGATGTTGTCGGTAAACAACATATTTGTGTATTGTGTTTAATCAAATAGGCTCATCATATGTTTCCCAGATTTGGCCAATTATCTGTTAAGGTTTTAAAAATATTGGGTCTTTAAAATTATTATGGATTGAAATTCATATTAAATTTTACAGCCTATTATTAAGTTTGGTACAAATAATTTATATATATTATTTGTATTCAAATTTTATTATTAAGTTTGGTAAAATTCATAACTGTATAACTAATTCTAATTAATATAATTTATGAAAATTACCAAAAAATAGATTAAATTAATATAAGAATCAAACAAAATTGTATAATCTAATTCAAATTAATATAATTTATAAAAATTACCAATTACATAGATTAAAAAAAGAAAAAAACAGCATTTTAACAATACAAACATTTTGTATAGATTAAAAATTAACGTAAACATAAAAAAATCAACTTCTAACTAAAATCATTAACACACTTGGTATACATTTTATATAAAAACACATTTGTTATAATAAAAAATAAATGTCACATGAAACATACCCGCGCTTCGGAAGCGCGGGTCAAAATCTAGTATTCTATTAAAATTGGATCATGACCAATTGATATTTGTTAGTTCCAACTATTTATTTTATTTAAATATAAAGCAAATTATATAACTTTTTCAACAATTTTAATTGTAACCGTAACTACCTTTTCTAAATTATTTTGCAACCTCTACCTTAGTTCCTAATTTTTAGGAACCACTTCCCCTAAACACATATATTCAGCCACGTTTAGAAATATTGACTATTATATCTTCATTTTTATTTTATGCCAAATGGCAATGATATGGTTATACTAAAAATAATAGTTTAACAGGTGTCAATTGTTATATTACTCTTCACTTTCACATATATAACTGTTCTTTCTTTTTGGTTTCACTATTAATATACTAATCTATTCTATTAGAATTTACTTTACAACAACATAATTTACATCTCAACCCAAACAATAGGAATTATTTAATCAGACATTAGTTCATTCAAATTTTAAATATTTTACACAGACATTAAATTTATAAATTAATAAAGCACATGATGTTAAAAATAGGGTTAACAGGGTTTAAGGGACTTTTAATAGAATTAGATATTCGTATAAACTCAGTTAGTTTAACAGGTTTTAAATAGGTTATTCAATTAAAAATATTTATTAAATGCGTTTTTACTTAAAATTAGCGAAGATCATATTAACGACTTTATACATATAAATATATATTTAATAGAATATAAACTAAAAATTAATTCAATTTTTTTTTTAAAAAAAAAACTGTTTGGTTTTCATGCAGTTCGAATTTGATATTATTTTTTGGCTACATCACTTTAAAAACCGTTCAAAAATATAAGCTAGGTCTAATAGAGTATAAAATTTTGATTTTCAGTTTTATTCCGAATCGGGGTTTTGAGTTTAAATATTCTTGACTAATTATGTTAAGTAGTTACTAAGAAAATATAATGTGTTGCAGTCTTTATTAATAAAGTTTAAAAATAATTTCTAAAATGCATATGGCATAAGTGTATAGTTATGCAACTTGACATATTAATATAATTACCAAAATTATACTAATACAAATATGATTATAAAAACATAAGTATCAAATTTAAACCTTAAGAAAATTAAAACAAAAATATACCACAACAACTATATAAGACAAAACACTTCAGTGCAAATACTATAACTTTATGCTACAATAAGATAAGTATTTGTATTTGGTAAAAGAAAAAAATAGATAAGTATTTGTCATCATCTCTGCGTTTGTGTGGAGCTACAGCCCTAAATTGTAAAATCAGAAAGAACAAAAACATAGATAAGTAGACGTGCGCGACAATCATATATTAGTCGGTCGTGTCAACTATCCCCACGTAACCAATTTATAATGCATTCCGTTGACAAATACATCAAAATGTTCCACTCCACTTTGAGTGCTCTAACCAGGTCTGTTTGCACACATATAACGTCAGTTGGTTGATGGTTCTAATTAGGTAAACTGTATACTTTCTAGTTTCTACATGGGTAAAGCTTTCAGAACTTTGAATAAATACCTACAATTTTAAAGCAAACTGATAAAATTTGAATTAAATAACAACTGCACTTTCGTAGTATATAGCCTAGCATTTTCTTATTTATACGCATGCATTCATCATTTCCTTACAAAAAGGTAGATAAAAAATGTAAAAAATTGGGAAATTTTGAAAAATACTTTATTATTAGTTTAAAATTTGAAAAATACACCTTCCTTTTTACTTTTCTTTTTTAAATTGCACTTTATTGAATAGGAAAATACATTTTTATCCAAATTATAAAATTTAATAATTAAAATAGAAATTTGAAATTAGAAATAATAATAATAATAATTTGAATTGTAGATATACAATAATCAGCAAAAATAGAAAAAAAAATAAAAAGTATTTTTCAAAATATACTAAATTTTGTTAAAATAATTATTTTTTACAAAACGTTAAAAATTTAATTTAAAATATACTATTTAATATTATTTTCAGAAAAAAATAAATGATTATTTTTATTATTAATAATTATCCATAGGCCCCGCGGATTATCCGAAAAATTAAGTGGACGGATACGGACAAAATTTATTTCTTTGCGGGTCAGGTGAGGCAGGCATGGCGAGTTTGACCCATTTCCTAGCACCAAGCATAGTTAATTGATATTATTTTGAGTTTATTTCACAATAGGGCAGTTGTTGACTTTTTTTATCAAGAAAAGGCAGTTTCCACTATTGGGGCAGTTTCTATGTGAAAAGACTCAAGTTGCCCCTAACTGAACACAAACCGGCTGCTTTCTTAGTTGGGCTTCTGGTTTCCTTTTCTTTTTTTTTCAAAATTCGAAAACGTGTGGTGGGACATATTGGAATAAACCCTTGTTTTATTAAAACTGAGAGATCAGACTTTTCATCTTCTCTCTTTCATTGATCTTTTGCTCTTGGACGGTTACCGAGGCGGGAGAAAGACGATTTAGTATCTAGGGCATTTCTTACGGCGGATCCGTACGGTCGATAGAGAAAGTTACTGATGGCTAGGAGGAGAAGCAAGCGTGGGAAGGATATCGACGATGGTGAGTATTTTGTATCGACTTTAAATATGGAGCAAACTGTTTAACTATCTTAATCGTTCTGATTTGCGTTTGTTTTATTTCTTTAGAAGTAACCGCGGAGGCGACGGCGGAGGAAATCAGGGATTCATTGCCGGCGCGTTTATTTGCGACGGACCGATATCCTAGCGAGAGGGTGAACGTATACTCGAAGGTGGACTATCTTCTTAGGGTTAGAGACGCACTCCTTGGGACGCCGGAGTTGGCGGCGTTGATGGCATCTTCCTTTGGAGGGCTTTTCAAGATGCCGGCGAGGAGGTTGTTTGCAGGCAAGATCCTCCATAGTTTAATGACCAGGCAAGTGGTGACGAAGAAGCTTTTCGAGATGTGGCCTGTCTTTGGTGGTAAACCATTAAGGTTTTCTTTGGTCGAGTTTGGAGAGGTCACCGGTTTGCAGTGTGGGGAATTTGAAGAGGGGTATAGCATCTACTTTGACCTCCCAAACAAGGATGAAAATTACAAGTATTGGGAAGAACTAATTGGTCCCAATAGGGATGTCACAATCGAGGAACTGCTTGTGCGGGTTGAGACAGAGGAAGGGATGGAGGGCTTGGTTAAGCTGAGGCTGTGTTTGTTAATTATACTTGACGGCGTTTTAGTGGCGTCATCGCAGAAAGCGAGACCGTGGATAAAACATGTTATGATGCTGGAAAATCTAGAGGAGTTTTTACAATTCCCGTGGGGGCGAGAGTCATTCCTTTGGACGTTGAGTACTCTGAAACCAGGCCCTAAAGAGATGGGTAAATGTGAAGACCCTAATGGAGAGCTTTGCCAGAAGCTGAGACAGAAATCAGTGAAGTTGGTGGGTTTTCCGTTGGCCCTGCAATTAGTGGCCTTCCAAGCAATACCGCAGTTGCTAGAATTGGTTGGTGGGGATACAACGACAACTTTGTTAGAATACCCGGGAAAGGCATTGCCCCAGCATGCAGGCCTCAATGTCATGGAAGTGTACAAGGCCGAGAATCATCCGGGGGTAAGTAATGTCAGTAATGTTGTTCGGTGTTTAGTATGAGTGTTTAGTGTACAAGCTGTTTGGTTTCAGATCAGGACATGGGTGTAGACATTGTAGGTTGTTCTATGGTGTACAATACAGGTCGATATTGTCGATACTTGTTAGTGGACATTTGGTTTTGTACACGGGTACGAACCATAAGGGATTCGGGACAGCGTCGTTGATTTTAGTTGTTTGCATCGTTAGGTTGTTTACATGTGTACATTAGATCGTGTACACGACTACAATGTTGGTTGTTGTTGTATTTTTGCATGTCAATTATTGATAAAATTGTAGTCCATAGTCTGAATGTTTACACTAATGGTTGATTTTGTCGATGAATGTATGTGTACATTGTTGGATATGTGGTGGACACTGACGAATTTGATCGTGTACACATGGACATTGTTTGTTGGTGGTGTAATTTTTTGGTCAATTATTGATATTTTGGCGTGCATATTAGGATTGTGTACATCTCTACCTATGTTGCTTAATAATTGGCATACCAAAATGAGTGACCCGTTTTGGCTGCATAGAATAGTCGTGTACGCGTGTACATGGATGAAGCTTTATTGGAATTTACATGCCCTATTGCACACATGGACTCTGTTTTAGAACATGTGGATTACATAGTTTTTTTTTTGTTTTATATTGTGTAATTGTATAAACCGTTTTTTTGTTTGTGTATTAATTTTTTGCTTCTGTGTGCCTCTATTTTCAGCTTGTAGTTGAGCCAATGATGGAGATAACGGGGCAGCATGAGGAGAGGTGGGCTAAGTGGGACGAAAAATATGATAAGAAAGTGGATAACATGGTTAGGCTACTGGGAGAAGGTCACTGTTTCACGAAGGCTGATTGGGGTGGGGGCGATGCAGGGCAACCACTTTTTAATTATGCTGAGTTTGTAAAGAAAAACAAGAGGAAATTGAAGGACGAAGATGAAAGTGTTGGCGACCCTGTTCTTAAACAGCGTAGGATGAGCGAATACTATGAACGTGAGGATAATGTCGACAGGGAGAAAGTAGCACAATTAGAGAAACGGTTGGGAGAGGTTTGCGAAGAAGTGGTAAGGTTGAACGCTGAATGTGCGAAACAGGGGAAGCAAATACTAAAAATGAAAACTATGCTACTTGGAAGGACTGGATCCAAGAGGCGGAAGCTTAAGAGGCGTGGAGGCATGAAAGGCAATGAGCGTGGTGGGGATCCAGTGGACGACGCGAGTGGAGCATTGTTTTTTAGTTTGCCGGAAGGAGAAGTGGATTCTTCAGATTTGGTAGTAGGTGGTAAAAAAATTGTTGGGGTAAATGATTTGGATGAGCCGGTTACTGATGAGACCAACTTGGTTAAGGGAGATGAAGTATTGGACGGAGAAGCAAAGGTTGCTGAAAAAGATGAAGGAGATGTACTAGGGCGAGAGGTTGGTAGATTGTTTTTTGTGTATATTTCAGTGGCTGGTATGTAAGTTGGTTTTGGGAATTTTGGTATAGATGGTTTCTATTTGAAATTCTGCAGGAATCTGCTAAATTGAATATATTGATTGGTGTTTTGACGGAAGACTTTGGTGGCGTCGATACAGAGGGTGTGATGGAGGTAAATTTGATATGAGAATAATGTTATTTGAAAGTTTTTTTTTTTTTAATTGGAACCACTGTGTAGGATGACGAGAAACATAAGGAAGTGGAAGAGAAGCATGATGGTGGCCCAACAGAGTGTACTCTTGATGCATGTCTTGGGACAGAGAATGATCTGGTGAGTGTACACTTTGGTTGACGGTTCATTTTGTTAAAAATGGTGGACACGAGTATGTTATATTATTGTTTGTACACGTGGACATATTTTTTTCTAAATTGTGTTTGCTTTGGCTGATGGAAATTAGGGGGGAGAGACTATGAAGGAAGGGGAAGCTGATGAAGATGTTGGTCTGAGAGAGAAGGATCAAGTGAGTGGGTTTTGATCTGTATAACTGTGTACAAGTAAACAATGTATTAATGTTTTATTTTTAAATGGCGTTTACAACTTGGGTTGCAAGGTTGAAGGAGAGGATGGTGATACTGCTAAAACTTTCGAGAATATGAGAGAGCAGTCACCTACGAGGGTGAGAGATTGAATGAATTAGTTATCTTTAAATGAATGTACATCGGGTAAAACAACTTTTGGGTTACTTTGTGTTTATGGAGAGGTGTTACCAATTTTTGGCGATGTACATTGCAGGGTGCGGATGAGAAAGGACTTGGTGTAGGAGAAGATGCTGGGGAGACGCAGGACGAGGTTATTGTAGGAATAGATGGTGTAAATGAGGAAAATAATGAGGTAGGTATACATTACCAAGTTGATGGTGTCCACACGGACAATAAAATGTTGTACACGATGTTGAAGAATAAAAGAATGTTTTGGTGATAGGTTGTTGCGGCAGAGGATGATGACGGGATTCAAGTTGAAGAATCCCAAAATCCAGATGAAAATGATGAGGTAAGTTTATTTACTCTAACCGTGGTTGTACACGAGGATAGAAATTGTCGTACAGGAGGTTGAAGATTCAAATAAATCTTTGTGGGCAGGCTTTAGATGAAGATGCGGAGGAGGATGATGACGGATTTACAGAAGAAGAATCCAAAAATCAGGAGGAGGAGGTAGTTGATGTTACCGATTCACCGTTATGTAAATCGGCGAGGCATGAGCCAGTACCACAGGAGGAGGAGTTGGCAGCGGTGTTGTTGTTAAAAAACCAGTACGATGTTCCAGACATAGTGCCGTTTTATGAGGATGTGGATTATCCGTTTTTTGAGAAGGTCTTGCAGGCTCATTCGACAGTGTAAGTCGTTTTTTTTAGTGCAATTTTAATTGTGGTTGTTTTAGGGGTTAGAATCAGAACAATTTGATATGGGTTGTGGTTTGATTAGGATGCATCTGAATGCGGGAGGGAACAATCTCGACAACCAGTTCTTCCTGGACTTAGCAACACCACGTAAGTGGGTGTCTACGACGGTATGTGCAGTAAAGAGATATGTAAAATGTTTTACATGTCAACGTGGTTATTTGCTAATGTTTTAGATGTCAACGTGGTGATTTGCTAATGTACATTCATGTTTTGATTGACAGCATCTAGCTGTGCTTATGGAGTACTTAGAACGTGTACACGGGCCAACAGTCCACCTTAATGGAGGGATGTTTGTAGGACCATGGTTCACAGAGCAAGTGGAAAGAAAGGCGAGACCTTTTCAGGCGGCAAAGTGTAAAGTACGAGTTGCAGGCGATGTGAAAATAACAAAGTACCTTACAAAGGAGGGGCAGAGGTGGGGGTTAGATGTAGAGACGTTCTACGCACCCATGATTTGGGGAGGTGAGCACTGGGTTGGTTTGCGCGTAAGCCTAAATGATTGGAGTATCCAGGTGTTGGATCCGAACCCAAGGCTAACGAGCAATGAAGAAGTAGCTGAGCTGATGAAGCCTTTGGCAACAATGCTGCCGTACATTGCCAAGAAAATATGCCCGGCTGACGCAGTTGGTGAGAATCAGAAGGTACCATTTGCAGTGGAGAGATTGGGTGGTCTGTATGTTAACGCAAGGAGTGGTGATTGCGGACCCGTAGCTGTGAAATTTATGCAAATGCTAGCGACAGGTAACGAGAACCCCACGATGGCAGGGCTGACGGATGATTTGGTGGACATATTCCGCAAACAGTATGCAATGTCTCTGTACGCAGGTTTGGTCCTACCGTTGTACCTACGTTAATGTTAGAAAATGGCTGTGGACGAAGTAATTTGGTGTATTTTGTGAAAAACTTAAGTTGGAAAAGGCATGTGGACCTATTTATGATTTGTATTTTGTGGATGGTTATGTATAACTTATTGAAAACTCCTAGTTATTTTGGTGACAATGAATTATGGAATGTGAATCTATAACCCTTTGGTGTGTTTTTTGTGTACATTGTATGGTGTGTTTTGTAGGAAACATGTAGTTCAGTTTCTGTGTACATTAGATCTTTTGTTTAGTGTACATCATGTGGTGTGCTTTGTAGGGAACATGTAGTTGAGTTTCTGTGTACAGTAGGTATTGTGTTTTCTGTATTGTACATTATGTGTAGACAGTATGTGTTGTGTTTTTTATGTAGTGTACACATGTACAATATTATTTAACGAATTGAGGATTGAGTATGTGTTGGGTTGTGATTTGTGCATTGTACATGTGTACATCTGTACACATGGACAGAACTGTTTACGAATTGTAATGTATATGGTATCGGTACCGGTATATTGTGTCGTGGACACGTGGACAGCATGTACAATGAACCTGTACATTGAGTATGTGTTGGGTTGAGTGTACATGAAATTGGGTTGAGTGTACATTAGGTGTTGTTTTTTTGTGTACATTGTATGGTGTGTTTTGTAGGAAACATGTAGTTGTGTTTTGTGTACATTAGATATTGTGTTTTTGTGTACATCATGTGGTGTGCTTTGTAGGGAACATGTAGTTGAGTTTCTGTGTACAGTAGGTATTGTGTTTTCTGTATTGTACATTATGTGTTGACAATATGTGTTGTGTTTTTTATGTAGTGTACACGTGTACAATATTATTTAACGAATTGAGGATTGAGAATGTGTTGGGTTGTGAGTTGTGCATTTTCATGTGTACATGTGTACACATGGACAGAACTGATTACGAATTGTAATGTATATGAATGTAAAGTAATGAATGTGTTGTGTTTGAATGAAGGTTAATGAGTACATGTGTACACATGGTGTGGTTATAAAACATGGACAATCATAAATCATTATAGGTACCGAAGAACGCTGTTGAGAGTAATGGATGGCTTTATAATGAAAACATGGGCGATAAAAAGTAGGAGTGGTTAATAAATTTAGCGTCTAACAAACAGCCAATACATGTTCATGAGAGTTATAACATGCACATAATCCAAAAAATAACCAAAAGAAGCTGTTAATGAGGTGAAAGCGCTATCCAAAAGACCATTCTTGTGGATATTGAGTTCACCATAACTCAGATAGGAACAACGCAGTTGGTCCTGTTGTGGCCAGAAATACCGCAACGACCACATCTATTGACTTTAGTTTTTTTTGGGACCTGGAAAAATGGTATATCGTAAAAATCCACAGTAAGAGTAAATATGAGACCAGCATATATATCTTTCCATGGTGGAGAAATTAGAGGAACAATTTAGAGGAATAAGAGAAAAAATTTGGTATAGTGATTTGTTTGTAACCTGGATTTCTCCTGTGGAAGCAATCCGCTTATCCTTGGGACGGCCTGAAGGACGACGGGTATTTGGAGGTTGTAGGGTGAGAGTAGAAATCGCAGAAGGGATTGAGATCTCCCCAAAGGGCGCCTCTGGGAAGATGACACCAGCATATATATCTTTCCATGTCTGAGTTTTGTAGCAGTCACCAACAAGGTTCACATGAGGGAGGCCAACAGAATCAGCAACAAGAAGTGCATGGCCGCATGGGATTTTAAGTTTCTGGAAAACTTGGCAGGAACAAACTTTATTGTCTAAGGAAACAGTGTAAGAATAGCCAAAGACTCCCTTAACTTGGTAGCTCCAGTCTGTGATGTTTGCAATTGAACTACCTTTGGTAAGCTTCATGTGGGTATCCATGACAGAGGCAACTTCAGGGGTGACTGCCCCCCTGTGTTTTGCGGACTTTGTTCTCCTTGCTGAGAACCAGCGTGTTAGCATCCGTTGGATGAACATGAAAAGCTCGACAATTGGGGACGCCCTAGATTTGGACAAGGCATTGTTAAGCTGCTCGGCAACGTTGCTGGTGAGGAGGTTGTATCGGTTGCCAGGGAAATAAGTGCGACTCCATTTAGCAGTGCCAATGTCTGTAAGGTATTTTGCACATGCTGGATTGGCTTGCTTTATTTTCCCAAAGTTGTTGTCAAAATCTTTGCGCTTAAAAGAAAAAGCAGCAGCACATACAAGTTTGGCAAGACCCTTGTTCTTGTACCGAGAAACTACATTTCTCATAATATGCACAATACATGCGCCATGGTGGGACTTGGGGAAGACTATTGCCTTTGCTTTGAGAAGGGAAATGTGACGATCTGAAATAATAGTGAGACTGTTAGAATCTGCAATAATCCGTTCAAGCTTGGTAAGAAACCAGACCCAAGCGTTGTCATTCTCTGCATCGACAACAGCAAAAGCTAGAGGGAAGACTTGAAAATTTGCATCTTGGCCACTAGCAGTGAGGAGGACGCCTTTGTATTTCCCTGACAGATGGGTGCCATCAATTATGAGAACAGGTCTGAGTCTGCGGAATCCCAGAATTGAAGCACCGAAAGCGAGGAAGGCATAGAGGAATCGAGACTTGCCAAAAACATCAAGTTCTGTTTCTATAGCGGTTACGGTGTCCGGGTTGGTGTGTTTGAGCCTCTCAAAGTAGTCAGCAAGGTTAAGATATGAATCCTCAGCGTTACCAACAGTGATGTCTACAGCATGTTCTTTTGCCCTGTGGCATTTCTGGTATGAGGCTGAGACACGCAAGTCCTCCAAAACAAGTTGCTGCAGCTGAGCAGCTTTAGGACCGTTGTTGGGTTCGCTGTAGCGGGAACGGTATATATGAGCTATGACCTTTGATGTGGCCTTAGCTCTGTATTGATCACGCTGGTCCAACGGGCATGAGTGGTTTAGCTGGGCCTTCTTGATAGTGTAGTAACCACAGTTTGTGAGCTCTTTAGCTAGTATGCGCCAATCACAGTGAGTGTCGTGGCAACTGAGAACAAAATAGTCCCTTGTGGTACGTGTTTGTCTAAAGTGAAAGCGCTTCTTGATGGCGTAGATAGCTAAGCCAATCTGACAATCTTTTTTGGTAGCGTATATCTTTCCAACAAAAGGTTCCCCATCTGTATCATCTAAGTTCAGATCTGGAACATCATCAGCCTCGTAAGAAAGATCGTCGAAAAGAGGAGGGATATCAAATTCGTCATCGCTGATCTCGGATAGAGGTCTGGTCTCCCGTGGCGGTGGGGTAGCAGGACGAGGTTGGTGAGAGGTGGGGGTTATTGGTGTACGGCTGAAAGGAAGGCTGTCAGGTGTACAGGTGGACGAAGCGGACTTGTGTACACCTGCGACGGGTGTGGTATGGACGACTGTAGGTGTACGTGTGGACGAGATCGAATGTCCACGTGTGGGAGGAGTGTACGTAGTTTTATTTGGTGTCCGCGTGTGCGAACCTCCAGCGTGTACAGGTGGGCCTTCTTTCTGGTGGACACCGAGAAAATCAAGATCTTTCTTCCAGTCTGTATCATCTTCGCCTGAAACACGAACATTATGAGCGAAGGCATCGCCGGTGGAGCAAGTGTAGGTCTGTGGGGCTGTTTTGGGTACATGAATACCCGCCATGATCTCAGGTGCATCGGATCCACCGAGTGTGTCCTCCAACAAAGGATCCCAAAAATCATGGTCGTAACCACGAATCGGGACAGGTTCAATTTCTGGTGGTTGGGAATCCTCAGTGACAGTGTCCTCATCATCGTCAAGAATCCAAGTATCAGGGATGTTGTCGGGGTCCTCATTAAACATCTGTTGAAGCATTTCATCTGCGCATGAAATAGTTTCGTCTTCAATGGATACTCGGTTAGATTTAGACCGTTGGGTAGAAGGACATAGGTCGGGTGAATGAAGAACGGTTTTCTCAGCACGAGGGTCGAGGGGTATGTTTTCTAGTAGCTCGTCGTCATCAAAGAGGGAAAACGGGTTTCTTGAGGAACCGGTGGAACTGGGGCGAAATGAGGAGAAGTTAGGCTTTATAGGTTGGTTAGGTGTGGAGAAACGGATAGGATTCGAATCGGGAGGGGTAGGTTCTGGTTGGTCTTCTATTGTATCAAAGGTGACGAAGAGATTCATGGTCTTGTGAACTGCTAGGTGGTTGAAGAAATATGAGACGGCGCCGTCGTTTGTCAACAATACCGGTGGAGTTGTAAGTCCCGTAGCGAGCTCTTTGGTATTAGGAGGCCAGTAACTCAAAACGGATGGCGGAGCAGGGGCAGTAAAAGTGAAGAACTCCTTTGAGACATTGTGTTGTAGTTCAGCCAAAGTCATACCAGCGCGAAGAGGGACTATCCGAGACATTCTTTTTTTATCGATATCAAATTCCCAAAGAGCGCCGACGGTTGTCCATTGACCGGGGATGACCATGCAATGGTCAACCATGGTGATCTGAGAATGGATAAGAACAAAGATTAATGGATGGTCGATTATGTTAATTGTATGTTAGAAGACAAACCTTTGTTTGGAAACAGTAATCGGACTCAGGTGAAGATAGAAAAGAAGAACCGTAGAAAATTGGAAAAGGAGATGGGAAGATAACTTTATCTAACACATAAAATCTCGTCCGTTGAAACAAAAGTTAGATCTAATCCAATGGTTGATAATGCAGACAGATATCTGTCTAATCAAAAAGAAAGGTTTAATCTAGGCCGTCAGATAGGAGATAGATGGAGGGCTTAGGTTTTTTCCCGCTAAGACAAAATCTATAGTTACTGATTTGCTAACTATTTGGTCTAGGATAACGAGAAGAATGGGACATAGTTAACAGAAAGTGTCTATGTAGCAGGAACTGTCTATTTATGACATTAAAAACATAAAACTGCCTTAGAGTGACAATTTTTCTATTATTTTTCCATAATGAAGGTACACAATTACATATAATATATTTACATAGATATTGATGATAGTAGTAAATTAAAATCTACATATAATATATTTACATAGAAAATTTTATTTCATCAAAACAAAAAAAAAAACTTATGGATCCATTTGTAAATAAAACATAAAAATGGTACTTGCTCAGATCAAAAATCTAGTTCTAACTTACAAAGAAAACTGGGGACGGGTGACAGCGTCTGAGTCAGCTCAAAGCCACGTGTCCGAAGACCATATGTCGTGGTGGTAAGTTTTTGTTAGGTTCCCATAAAAAACAAAAGTTTAGGAGAACAATAAGTAATGTAGAGTCAACTCCACAGTTTACAGACCCACCGTCGGATCCTACTTTGGACGGGTGAGAACGTATGAGTCAGCCTAAAGACACGTGTCAAAAGGCCATATGTCGTGGTGGAGATATTGTTTTGGTTCCTATATAAAAACAAAAGTTAAAGAGAACAATAAGTATCGTAGAGTCAACTCCACAGTTTACAGATCCACCGTTGGATCCTACTTTTGAATATCAACGGTGTAGATATCTAGTAACGGGAACATTCGGTCACCAAGTTGGTCAATAGTTATGTGCTTTTTAGAAAATGGGTCCATGTGATACTTTTATTTGATTTATTTAGTCAGCTTTTTCTTTTTCCTACTTTGTCGTTTTCTTTATCATCGCTGTACTCAACTAAAGAAAGACTAGTAGACTTTACTTATTGCAAATAGTCAACGATTGTTGCTGTTATTATGACATTTAATTTCTATTAATGATTTTAATTGTTCCACAATCTGTGTAGATTAGTTAGGTAAATTAAAAAGTCAAGAAATGATTATTTTCATCTATTAGTTTCCCAGTCAATACAATTTAAGGCCAAATCTGGTTAGAAATTATTGTTTAGAATATAATATAAGTAAAAGTCTTACAAACATATCCCAATTTTCTAATTATGTATAATTTTTTTTATGTATTACGGACTTAGTTTAAACCTTATATAATTAAAATTGTGATGATAAATACTGCTAATATAAGTTAAAGTCGTCTATCTATACATTTAAGTATTTTTACCACAAATACATAATTATTTATATTTTATTTTGTCAATGTTGCATTAAATAGTAATAAATTTAGAAACATTGTTTGAACATGTGCACCATAGCATATTGACAAGTTGTGGTGCTAATTGACGATAAACATGAATACTGCCTATAACTTTGCTTAATGCAAATGAGCAGAATGGCAGGACATATACATATAATCAAAAGTCAAATCACTGTTTTGTTTTTCTAAAAAAATTTCATAACTAGCTGAACATTTATTATTCTTTTGTCAACGCTTTAATATTATTCTATCACACCTAATATACAAATAGTAGGAAATCTTAAGCAAATTGATAGTAGTAGTAAAATTATTATATACTAAATAGATCTGAGAGATGACAAAAAAAAAATCTGAGAAAAAGTCATAGTTGTCTTAATTTTTTTTTTGTCTTTAACTTTATGTTTCTTCTTTACTTTTTATTTGGGGGTTTTAAAGTATGAAATCTATAGACAATACAAATTCGAAACTTGGTAAACTTAAAAATTAGAGGACTACAGAGAACAAATGTTAAATTAGTCTCTTCTGGCCCTTTATTTTGAAGATTGCTTTGCAATCAAGAGGACCCCACGCACTTAACATCGAGAAGACCAACATATTTGCTTGCTTTATTCCACATAAATCTTTTAATCTCATCCGTTAGATCAAAAATACACTTTGACTAAAAAACTCTAACCTGATCTCCCGGTCACCTGGTTGCATCCCATTCCCTATATATCAAGTCATTCCTTCATCTTCCACTTTCGCTCTCTCATCATCAAAACATAAAATATTTTCCAGATCTAAGATTGAAGACCAAACGTTTCTTTCTCTCTCTGATAACTTTCATCATGACCGTCGATATCATGCGTTTATCTAAGATTGAAGACCAAACAGCTATACAGGAAGCTGCATCGCAAGGCTTAAAAAGCATGGAACACCTGATCCATGTCCTCTCTAACCGTCCAGAAGACCGTAACGTTGACTGCTCCGACATAACCGATTTCACCGTCTCCAAATTCAAAAAAGTAATCTCTCTCCTTAACCGGACCGGTCACGCCCGGTTTAGACGCGGACCGGTTCATTCCCCTCCTTCATCTTCCTCCTCCGCCGCAGATCCTCCTCATCCGGCGCCTCCGGTGATTTCTCCGACGAGCTTCGCTCATTCGCATCAGCAAAGCGTGACGCTAGATTTCACCAGACCAAGCGTGTTTGGCGCCAAAACCAAGAGCTCGGAAATTGTGGAGTTTGCGAAGGAGAGCTTTAGTGTCTCCTCGAACTCTTCTTTCATGTCTTCGGCGATCACCGGCGACGGGAGCGTATCTAAAGGATCTTCGATATTCCTAGCTCCGGCTCCTGTAGCTTCCTCCGGGAAACCGCCGCTTGCCGGTCTTCCTTACAGAAAGAGATGCTTTGATCATCACCACTCTGAGAACTTTTCCGGTAAAATCTCGGGCTCAGGCAGCGGAAAATGTCATTGCAAGAAAAGGTATTGTTGCGAAACACTAGTAATAAAATAAATTTCGGTTTGATGTTTTCTTAACCGGTTTGGTATAGTCTAAAACAAAAGGTCAAGGTATTTGGTGAAATCAACGCCATTTAATTTCATAGTCACTTTGACTAGTCTAGTAGTAGATCAATCAAAATATAGTTGATTCGTGGAGCAAATAGAAATTTCGGTTTCTAAGCCGGTTTTAGCTTAACCAGTCGGTCAACGTAGTTGGAATAAAAAGTCAACGACATTAACTTAAAACCCGGATGCACGCCAGACGATGACTAGTTAGTGGTGGTCTTGTCGTTTTGTATAGGAAGTTTAAAGTTTTTAAAAAGTCTTTCTTTGACCGTTGACTTACTTTAAATTTTGTGTTTGTTAAAATCATTAAGTTAACTAAAATTATTAATAATTACAGCAGGAAAAATCGGACGAAGAGAATCGTGAGAGTACCGGCGATAAGTTCAAAGATCGCCGATATTCCAGCTGACGAGTATTCATGGAGGAAGTACGGACAAAAACCGATCAAGGGCTCACCACACCCACGGTAACTATTGTACACCCTCGCATATTCATCGTTGATATTGTTAATTGATTGAACTTCCCGGAGATCTAATGGTGGTGATTTGTTTTTGATTCAGGGGTTATTACAAGTGTAGTACGTTTAGAGGGTGCCCAGCGAGAAAACACGTGGAACGAGCATTGGATGATCCAAAGATGCTGATTGTGACTTATGAAGGGGAGCACCGTCACCAGAAGTCCGCGATGCACGAGATCATTTCTCCAAGTTTGGTGTTTGGCTCGGCTTGAATTTGACAATTAGGAGGAGAATGAAATTAATTAGCTTGGTATAGATTTGTAATACATGGGTTGATTTGTATTTTAGAATTTTGTCTTCGAATGGATTTTAATCTTACTATCGTGGAAGAGGTTTGACAAAAAAATGAAATTTTTTTAAAAAAAAATTGCAATAGTTTATTTTGTAAATAAACAAAAGCAAAAAATATAACCTACGTTTTCAGCTTTTGGTTTTGGATTTAGTTTTTAGATTTGATTTTTGGTTTTGCTTTTTTTTTTTAACTCAATAAATTATTTAAGGAAAGTAAAACAATAAATTATTTAAAAGTTACCATTGAAATTTCAAAAAAGTGATTGTTATTTAAAATAAAAAATACATTAACATGTAATACATGATTTAAATAAATGTTTAATAATAAATAATTTTGTTTTGTTAAAAATATTAAATATCTTTTGGACCTGAAAATAATAATTGATTTTTTGATCCATTAAGATAGAAAGTTTATTCAATGTTTTTTGGAGTTTTCCTTTAATATTAAGCCCAAAACCAAACCATATCATTTGTTTTAAAAATAAAAGTAAGCTCAAGACTATATCCCATATATAATCACCGGTTTAATTTAAGTAATGTGGTTCAATTAACTATATGGCTTGTATTATTTGTAATACTATATAAATGATCCAAATTTAAATGACAACTTGTATAATTAGATAAAAAGAATGACTCTATTTTAATAGAGTAGATATATATTTTAATTACTGATTTAAGGATATTTTTATCATTTATCAGCGTTAAAAACGATGATATGGTTAGTGATTAGTAATTGCCACCCATAGGAATACTTTTAATTTTTGTTAATGCAGTTTGACTAAGTTACGGATTTTGAAAAATCATAAGGACTGTTCGATGAGTTGTTGGAAGATAGGGAGGTTGAACAACAAATTGAAGTGAATTTTTTTTTTTATCAAGGATTGAAGTGAATTGAATTGAAGACCGTTTGAGGGTCAACGGAATGATGTTAGTTGAATATTTTATTAGTAAATATTCCCTTTGTTTTTTTTCGTATGATATTTAAAGTATAAGCACAACCATTAAGAAAAGTTACCTTAGATTCTTATTGTACGATGTTGTAAACATATAGGGCTGTTCAATATGGTGATACCGAACCGTACAGAAACGAATCGAACCGAAATAGACAATATGGTTTGGATTTGCTATATACCATATAAACCGAATGGATATGATTTTATAAAACCGTAGGATTTAGATATGGTTAGGTTTATAACCGATTAAACCGAATAAACTGAACAAAACCGATCAAAGAAAAATATATAAATATATACATTATATAACCATTTATTTTCAATAGTCTTTTTATTTTTATTTTTTATACCTTGTGAAGATATATCTTAATAATTTTATTTTATTTTTTTCAACTATTATCTAAATTTGATTTGATTTTACATGTTGTAAGAAATTGTGAAATTAGATTGTACCATGTAATTTATTTGGAAGAACAAAGAGAAAATAAGAAAAGCTATACAAAACTGAATCGTTGATCGTTTTGTTTGTTGTTAATTTCACATTTTTATATTTATGAACACATAGGATTATTTTAATAAATGGTAGTTTTGACAATATGTTTAAAAAAAAAATCATATAATATGAAATCAAATCAAATAATAATGTTATTTGGTATAAAACCGAATAAACCAAAAACCGGTAGTATAAATACCGAACCAAACCAAATTAAATATGGTTCCAATATGGTAGCTAATTTTTATAAACCGAATAACCGAAAACCGAAAAAAACCGAACCGAAACCGGACCGAACACCAGATTGAACATGCCTATTAAAACATATATTAGATTTTGGACACGTACATCCGTGTGGACAATCTTTCATTTTTTTAAATATATGTTAACAATTTTATTTTCTGTAAATTTATTACATAATTTACGAATGTTTAATCTTTTTAAAAAGTAAATAATATTTTAGTCACTTAATGGTGAATGATATTTTATTTATTTATTTAAATGATTTTTTTTAAATATGTATTAGTTTATCAGTTTAATATAATTTTTATATGTAATTCATTTATTATTTCTATTTTAATTTAATATAGACTATATTAATAAAATTTATAAAATTGGCATATAGTATATTATATTTTTTTTTATCAGTGCATTAATTAAAACTATTTATATTTTTTTTTAAAAATTGTTAGATTTTTTCTCAATAGAATTTGTTATTACTAAAACTAAAATTTAAAATTACAGTTACAATAAATTTGTTATTAATATCTTTATATTTATTTAGAAATGTTATACATTAAATAAACTAATGTAAATAATCAAAACAATGTAACTGAATATATGGACCTAATAAGATTATTCTATAGTAGATAAAAATTGTACTTCTCTTTTAATAGAGAAGATACAACTATTAAAAAGTCACTTTTTAAAAATGAATATTATTAAAATATAAATGAAAATTTTATTAATTATTATAAAATAAAAAATAAAATATTATTGATTATACAGTTTTAATAAAACTAAAAACTATCTATAAAACATCTTATATATTGAAACAATAAAAATTCCCTAAAACATCATACCAAAAATAACGAAGTTGCCGGCTACGAAACATTTCTCCGTTTATTTTTATATAATGTTTTGACTTAATGTACAACAATTAAGAAATATGAATTTTTTTTAAAAAAAACATTTTTTCAAAAAATATACTTTTAAAATTATTCACTTAGTTATAAGAAAAAAATAGTACAATTTTATTGGTTAAATAGTTTCCAATAAAATAAATGTCAAACTTAAAATCTCAAAAATTATCTTAAAATTTCAAAATATCATATAATTTTGTTTTTGTCGGCTACTAAATAAGTATTAATTTAACTAATATTAATTGGGCTTCTACGAGTTGTGTTTCGAGGCTTAGTATATGCATGGACTTTTATTTGCTTGAATATAGTTCAAGATTCACATGAATTTAAACTTTTACAAATAACTAGGACTTGACCTGGACAATCGTGCACATGTTTATTTTAATTTTGTGTATATATATGATTATTTCTATTACTTTTTAAACATCTAAATTTTATAGTTTGTTTGTTTTATTTAATTAATTATTTTAAACTCACATGTATTTGCTACTACTTATTATATATACATATATATATATATATAATTTTGTTGGATTTGTGTATAATTATCTGACAAACTAATATATGCAAAGTTCCACAAAATAGCAAAAATTATTTATATTTTCTTATCTATTATTAAATCTAATAAATGGATCTAATTTCAGTTTAAGTTATAAGTAGTAGTAAGAACAAATTATTGTTTAGTAATTTTTTGAATTTTATGACAAATTTAAAAAATTCATATACAACAATTTTTAAGCATTTAGCAGTAGATTATATAGAAATGATAAAATAAATTATTGAATGTTAAATAATATTTTTTTTAATATGTTAAATTTGAAGGTATATTATTTAAACATAAGTTTTTATGTTATGTAATTCAAACATATATAAATTTAAGTTGGGATTTAAATAATATAGAATTTTTTTTATCTATTAAAACAAAATACATCTTATAAATAGGACAATATAGTATGCCAATATCATATGGATCATTACTAATTAGTAATTCAATTATCTTGTTCTCAAAAGTGATAAAACAAATACTTAAAAAAACATATCTACGTTTCTAAATCTAACAAAGATTTTAATCTTTTTTTTTTTAATTTTGAATATTTTTTGTGCCTATATTATAAACGTATAACTTTGATATTAACGTAAAAAAATTAAAATATGATTTACATTTTAATGCTATAAATAATGTAACTCTAAAATTTATTGTTTTATTTATTTGACATTATTAATACATACAGGTTTTCTACATTTTAACTTGTCAGAAACTGTTATTATATAATAATATAATTTCAAATTCGGTAAACAAATTAATAATTTGAAATAATCAAATAGGTAACCCCTTTCAAAATATGTTTTATACGTTTTATACATATTTTACAGTTTGCGAGCAAAATATTTTTAAATTTTATTTAGTTATGCAATATAATAGATATTTGTTTATGATCATTTATATTTCTTGGTTGTGTTTAAAATACATAATTTAACATCTATAGTTTTAGTATAAAGAAGTTTTTTATAAATAATTATATTCTTATTTTCAAATAATTTAGACTACTATTTACGAAATTAATTAATATATTATTATATAAAAATATTTAAGTTTTTTTGTAAGATTTTGTTAGATTTTTTTTTTTCAACAGAATTTATATAGTTAGAAATAAAATTAAAACAAATTTATAGGTGAATTTGTTATATGTGTTGATTAAATAAGATGTGATATTTTAATGATGTCAATATGTTAATAAGAAATAAATGGAATAAGATTTTCTAAGGAAGTTTTTTAAAAAAAAATATCACACATGAATAGAAGTTGAGACTTTTAATATATTAGATTCACTAAAATAAAGGTCAATCCATTTCGCGACGATCTCATAACTTAGCAAATTAAATACTGACTAAATATAACTAGAGCTGGTCCTAGACTTTTGAAGGCCACAAACTCTAAACCAAAAAAGACTTAAAAAAATCATTATGCACTCTTTAGGTTTCAGACCAATCACCTCTTGATATCATAGTAAAACAACTAACCATTGGAATGCAGATACCTTTAGCAACATTGTGCCGATTAACTACTTATTTTATTGACAGCGGGAAATCCATACTTCATTGGTTTGGCGCAAGGACCGCCTCTGAATATAACATTTGTAGGTGATTTTGGCCGCGTACTCATAACTTAGCATAGTTAATGATTAAATATAAACTAATCCTTTTTTGTTAGCAACAAATATAAACTAATACAGATTCTCATTTTCAACTAGTCCAAGTTCTTGCTTCTGCACTAATCCAGCATTAAGCACTCTTCAATTTAAAATTAACTAGATTTTGACCCGTGCGGTTACGCGAGATTATTTATAATTTATAATTTTAAATTATATTTAAATGATTGATGCTATTTTTTTAAAAAAAATTGGATTCATGTTAGATTGTAATTATTTATTTTTGGTTTGCTTCCAGTTTGCCTGTGAATATATTTTTTTGGTTATTTATTAATTGGGGTTAGGTTTGCGTTTTGTTATTTTGTTTTTTAGTTTGAAATATTTTTCACAAACTTTATGAAATTTTATCTAACTTAATTAGAATATCTTTCAGTGTCTTTATTTTTTTAATTTGAAATACAAACGAATATTTTTTTTAAAAGTTCTAACAAAACCTTTGAAATGTATTTTCAGAGTTTTTTTATATTTTTTTTTTTGAAAATTTATTAATTAAAATACTAATTATCATAAAATATAATTAGAGATTATAATAATTTAGTTTTCATTTATAAACTAAAATTAAAATGACATATAAATCGAATTATATTTAAAGATCATAAAACTGATTAATGTTGTTAGTCATAAAGATAGGAGAATTTATAACATTGAAGAAAATTAAGAGGATTTCAAAAAAGATCTCATACTTTAATAGTATTGATATATATATATATATATATATATATATATATTCTAGTGAGATATGAATAAATCCAAAACTTAATGACAACATGGATAAGTAGATAAAATATAGGACTCTATTTTAATAGATTAGATTTCTTACCATTAACGATATTGATTTTTAATTAATTGTACTAAAAGTAAACGGGATAAAGTTTAATTTGGTCACTTGTTATTAACTAATCATCCTACTACATTAAACAATATATTTCCAACATAGTATTCTCCATTTTAAATAGAAAGTAAAATATACACGATTATTTTTGTATATCTTTTGACTTATTATTGCCGATAAGCATATCTCATTTCGCAGCCCAAAATATTATCCGATTATTGTTCTGCTCGAGATTTTTTCCTCTTTTCCTGTATATTTCTGAAAAAAGTAAAAGACAAAATCAAGAAACAGATAAATAAAAATATTCAGACAGTAATGAGAACTGGATAAGGTCGACATAATAGCGACCACCGAACTTTCGGTACAACGACGTAATCTTATTAAACGGAGACAGCAACCCGTAACGTAACGGCACTGGTGGTGAGGAGGAGATGATTGTCTGGGAAGGAGATCTCCGATTGAAGAGCGGTGAGCTTCTCCTGAGTGCGGGCGCATCCAATCACAGCGTGGCCTCTCTTCGCCAGCTCCAGAGATAAGGCTCTTCCCCCAGACCTTTCCTCCAGAGATAATAGCTCGCCTTTTTATATTGACATGGAGTCGACATTTACAGTGCTCCATACATCAGTTGTCTTCAATATCTTGTGTTTATACATACTTATTTTGAGATGAATAATAATTGTATAAGACATTGATATAATAAATACAGATATTTATTTTAAATATTATTGGTAAAATAGATGTATTTAATGAAAACATAAATATATTTTAATTAGTTTCTTAATATCTGTAAACAGTGTATAAGTGGTATTTTTTTCTATAAACAGTGTATAAGTGGTATTGTTTTTTGAAATAGAGAAAATAATAAAGCTCTTTCTCAAAACAAAAAAAAACAGAGAGAATAATAAATAGATTATTTTCTTTATCACTTTTTGGTTTTGCTAAGACTATCTCCAAAAGACACTCTATAACTTCAAATATGAAATTTTTATCATTCCAAAAAGGAACTCCAAAAAGGAACTCCATAATAGAGAGTCTTTTTGGAGATGCTCATAACGTTCCATCAATAGTACTTCTCTATCTTATTTTATGTTTTAGTTTTAAATATAAGTGCATTAAGTATACTCTGAAACACAGTTTTTCAAATATATTAACAAAAAATCCAAAACATCAATACATGAGAGCCAATGACAATACTGTATTTAGAAGGAAAAAAAAAGAACTGGACTCGGTACATCTTTTTATTGCAAAGTCGAATGGTTCGTTTCACATTCTTTTGCAGACACATAGTTTATCAAATATTAAGAAATGAACTCATCTTGCTTTCAGTTTGTTTCAACTAGGTCAGGGCGTTTCGGGTATCGATTCGGTTCGGTTCGGATATTTCAGATTTCGGATAGTTCGGGTAGGGGGTTAGAAGATTCATTTACTATTTGACGTATTTTTGGTTCGGTTCGGTTCGGATAGTTTGGGGTTCGGTTTGGATAGTAAAACTAGGAATCAGAAAATACCTAGAAAATCCAGCTCTCATTTAGTTCTGGTTCGGGTTTAGGTAGTTCGGGTAAATTATCAGTTATTTAGGATAAAATACCAAATAATTAGAATCATTTAGATACAAATTTCAGATATTTCGGATTACTTTAGATATTTGGATGGAATTATCCGTTTACTTCCAGATAGTTTGAATACTTTATAATTATTTAGTTATCTTTAACTATTTTTGGATATTTTTAATAGATTTTTAAATTAAAACCATATATTTGGTTATGTTATATGTATATAAAATTAATACTATTATATATTCTGGTACCCGTTCGGTTCTCGGTTCGGTTCCGGTTCAGTTCGGTTATTTTGGATATATAAATATAAGAACTGTTTGGATATTTAAAGGTTTCGGTTCAGTTCCGATTTCAGATATTTCGATTAGGTTCCGGTTTTTTTTGCCCATGCCTAGTTTTAACTATGAATCTGAATTTTCTATCACGCGCAACATGCTGAGATTTTTCGTTAGTCGATATAGTTTCTAGCCAATTTTTTCTGAAAATATTAATGTTTGTTCGCTTATCACATGCTGAACATCTTTTAATGTATGTTCGCTCATCTTGAGTTTCAGTTTGATGCATCCGTATTCGCACAATCAGAATCAAACTGAAGTTCACAAGTGGATTTTATGTATTCTATAGATATGTCTTCAAATCTTGGTAATATGATAAGTATTCAGAATCTATTTCGTGATAAAACAATATATCTACAATTTAAAGGTGATATGGTTGAGAATATATGACAAAATTTGGTACAAATCAAGATTACAACTAATCAGTATTTTCTCGTTTATGATTTGTATTTGTATTTTTGATATGCTTTTATGTCATGTTTATTTAAATTTGTATTTATGTTTTTCTTTCATGTTTGTTTAAAATTTTTAATTATAAATTTGTATTTCTATTTTTAATATGTTTTACGTCATATTTGTTTAAATTTTATGAAATCCAATAATTTATAAGTTTTGTAAATTTTAAATTTAATATTCAACTTCTAAAATAATTAAAAAGTAAAAAATTAACAATTAAACTGATCATTAGAACACATCATGAC